>RJWM01001244.1:61396-163710 GCA_004363535.1 Dasyprocta punctata
TTTTTTTTTTTTTTTTTTTTTTTTTTTTTTTGCGGCACCAGGGCTTGAACTCATGAACTCGCACCTGCCAGACAGGTGCTTAAGTCACTGAGCCAAACTCCCGGCCCTGGTTTTTTGAGGCAAGGTCGCACTGTGTAGCTCAGGCTGGCCTTGTGCTTGCGTTGTAGCCCAAGCAGGCCTCAAACTCACAACGCTCTTCCTACCTCAGCCTCCTGAGTGCTGGGATTAAAGGTGTGCACCACCATGCCCGGCGTCAATTACTTATGCTTTTTCAGCAGTTTCTTACCCTTACACAGTATTTATTGTAGAGTTTGGATCATATATAATTTATCAGTTTCTTACACTAGGGACACAATATGGCATTTACACAGGTGAGTTTGATTTATTTCACTTATGAGAATGGACCCAAGATGTGTATTCATCTCAGATGCCCATATTTGGATTGGATCTTTGAATTTTAGGGGCCTGATTTCTTTTAATTCTTTATATGTTTTAGATAGAAGTCCTTTGTCTGAGGGACAGTTGGAGAAGATGTTTTCCCAATTCATGGGTTTTCTTTTCACTCCATTGGAGAATTCCTTTGACATGCAAAAACTTTTTAATAAAATGAGATCCCAGTTGTTGATTCTGGGAAGTATTTCTCATGCAGTTTGATTTTTGTTCATAAACTCTCTGCTTACTCCTATGTCATCAAGAGTTTTACCTACTTTGTCTTCCAGCAAATTTAGTGCTTCTCTTTTAATATTCAGCTCTTTGATCCATTTTGACTTCAGTGTAGTGCATGATGATAGACATGGATCTACTTTTAGTTCATGGCATATGGAAAGTCAGTTTTTCCAGCACCACTTATTAAAGAGGATATCTTTCAGTGCAAAGGATCCAGCTCTACTGGGTCCTGCGACAGTGTGACCCACCAAGGAAACACCGGGCCAGCCTCACAGGACACAGAGGTACTCAGTCCAGCCCAGCCCAAGAGCCCAGAGCTGCTCATCAGGGACTGACCAGCATAGCTACAGGGCCTTGGAGAGCTTGGGCTCCCCCCACCAGAGTGCAGAGATTGCACAAGCTCCATACTTCAGTGGAGCGGACTGTGCACCACATCCTAGAGCTCATGGGCCCCACCAAGCCAGGAGCAAGGCCCCGGCACTGTAGGCCTGGGACTCGGCAAGGCTTGTCTGGCACAGCAGGAAGCTCTGAACTCCTTGGAGCCAGACTCAGGGTCTGGGTGGTGCCACACTCCAGGGTACACTCTGCCTAACTCCCTGGGACCAGGAGGCCTTGGCCCCAACCCAGTAAGGTGGAGGCTCTACCCACATGCCCCAGGAGGGCTGCTCTCACTTGCTGCGCACAGGATCCAACTCTATCCAGTCCCGCGACTCAGCACAACCCACCAGGGGAACGCCCAGTCAGCCTCACAGGACACAGAACCACATAGGTTCTAGAAGAAAATAACAAAACGAAAGACCAAGAGGCAGTCTCAGTCCCCCAACCCACTGAGAACAAATCCAAGAGACACTGAAATGGAAGGCAGTGGGAGTCACACAACTGAACCTTCTGAAATGATACAAAATGCAGTAAAGAAACAGCTCAATGAAGTTATAGAGAAATTCAAATCAGAAATATTCTCTCAGCTAAAAAATGAAATGAGAATCATTACTAAAGAAATGTGTGTATCTAAAGAAGAACGAGATAAAAAATAGAACTTAAGGAAATGATCAAAACTTTGAATGAACAACATAAGACACAAACAGAATGCATGAAACAGATGCAAAGGGAAAGGCAGGAAATGAAAAACTCCATTGGAAGTTTGAAAAACCGCTTGAATGAAGCTGAAGATAGAATCTCAGATCTTGAAGACAGCATGGGAGATCATGGCCATGAAAGAAAAGATCTCTTAAAAATAGTAAGCAACCAAGAAACAACAATTCAACAGCTGCAAGATGATGCCAACAGAAATAACATAAGATTAATAGGCATGAATGAAAAAGCAGGGGTCAATACTAATGACCTGCAAAGACTATTCACAGAAATAATAGCAGAAAACTTTCCAAACATGGGAAGATAATCTGAAATACAGGTAACTGAGGCATACAAAACCCCAGTTAAATATCACCAAAATAAATCTTCACTCAGACATATAATAATAAGGGTATCAGAAATACAGCACAAGAACAAAATACTAAAAGCTGTCAGAGAAAAGAAACAGATCAC
Source organism: Dasyprocta punctata (assembly GCA_004363535.1). NCBI lineage: Eukaryota > Metazoa > Chordata > Mammalia > Rodentia > Dasyproctidae > Dasyprocta > Dasyprocta punctata. Next base: position 63,608 of record RJWM01001244.1, read on the forward strand.
CTATGAAGGAAGGCCTATCAGAATCATGGCAGACTTCTCAACACAAATTTTAAGTTAAGAAGAGCTGGGACTGAAGTATTTCAAATCCTGAAAGAAAACAACTTTCAACCCAGATTGATACACACTGCAAAACTATACTTAAAAACTGATGGAAAATAAGATACTTTCATGACAAAGAGCAACTGAAGAAATTTATGGTCACCAAAACAACACTTCAAAGAGTACTGAAAGACACTCTAGAAAGAGACAAACATAGTCACAATCTTAAGAACAACAACAAAGGGAAACCATGAATCGGGGCAAATAATTAAACAGAAAATGTGGAAAACCAACAACAGAAAGGTATCATGACAGGGATGAACCAGTACATATCAGTTATATCAATCAATGTAAATGGTCTCAACTCACCAATAAATAGAAACAGACTAGCAGAGTGGGTTAAGAAACAAAATCCAACAATATGCTGTGTACAAGAAACAAATTACACTCCAAATGAAATTCACAGACTAAAAATCAAAGGCCAGAAAACAATACTCCATGCAACAGGAACCCAGATAAAAGCAGGGGTAGCTATTATGTTTGCAGACAATGCAAACTTCAAACCGAGAATGATCAAAAGAGATAAAGAAGGTCACTACATACTTGTTAGGGGAAAACTTCAAGAGGAAGAGATTACAATCATAAATACATATGCACCCAATATGGGAGCACCCAACTATGTAAGACAATTCTTAATAGACATGAAAATTCAGATAAACAATAATACAGTTATAACAGGAAACCTTAACACCACACTGTCACAGAAAGACAGATCAACCAAACAAAAAATCAGCAAAGAAATAACAGAACTGAATCAAACTTGTGAACAAATGGACCTAGTACATGTGTACCAAGTATTCTACCCATCAACATCAGAATACACATTCTTCTCAGCTGCACATGGGTCATTCTCTAAAATAGATCATATACTGGTCCACAAAACATGTTAAGTAAATGCAAAGGAACTAAAATAATTCCATGCATATTATCTGACTATAGTGCAGTAAAATTGGAAATGAATGACAAAAAATCCTACATTAACTGCATAAACACATGGAAATTAAATAATACTCTCCTAAACAAACAATGGGTCACAGAAGAGGTTAAAGAAAAAATTAAACAATATCTAAAATTGTATGAAAATGCAAATACAAATTACCAGAACCTGTGGTATATAATGAAAGTAGTCTTCAGAGGGAAATTTATAGCACTAAACTCCCACATCAGAAAAATAGAAAGAACACACCAGAACAACCTAATCCTCCACTTCAAACTTCCAGAAAAAGAAGAGTAAGTCAAGTCCAAAGCCCAAAGAAGGGAGGAAATTTTTAAGATTAGAGCAGAAAATAATGCAATTGAAAATAAGAAAACAATACAAAGAATTAATGAATGGAAGAGATGCTTCTTTGAAAGAGTAAATAAAATTGTTAAACCCCTAGCCAACCTTATTAGGAAGAGGAAAGAAAAAACTCAGATTCATGCAATAAGAAATGAAAAGGGTGAAATCACTACAGACCTTCTGGAAATACAGAAGGTCCTCAACACCTACTTCAAAAAATTTTTCTCACATAGATTGGATAACACAGAAGAAATGGACAGATTCCTAGAAACCTATGAATTACCAAAGCTGAATCAAGAAGATATAAAGCTGCTGAATAACCCAATTTCAGCTAATGAAATTGAAAATGTAAACAGGACCCTACCAACAAAGAAAAGCCTGGGCCCTGATGGATTCAGAGCTGAATTTTACAAGAAACTTAGCGAAGACTTAATGCCAACCCTACTCAAACTCTTCAATGAAATTGAAAGGGAAGTAAGTCTCCCTAACTCATTACTGGAAACAAGTATTACCCTAATACCAAAACCAGAGAAAGACCCAACCAAAAGAGAAAATTACACACCAAACTCTCTAATGAACATAAATGCAAAAATCCTTGGTAAAATACTGGCAAATAGAATACAGCAAGTTATCAGAAAAATTATACACCATGATCAAGTGGGTTTCATCCCAGGAATGCAGGGATGGTTCAACATATGCAAATCAATAAATGTAATACACCATATCAACAGGGCCAAGGACAAGAACCACATGATCATCTCAAGAGATGCAGAAAAAGCTTTCGACAAAATCCAACACCCATTAATGATAAAAACCCTACAGAAAATGGGAATACATGGTCTCTACCTCAACCCGATAAAAGTCATATACCATAAACCAACAGCCAACACCTTACTGAATGGAGAAAAACTGAAAACTTTCAACCTAAAATCAGGAACAAGACAAGGATGTCCATTATCACCACTCCTATTCAATATAGGTCTGGAAATGTTAGCCAGAGCAATTAGACAAGAGAAAGAAATAAAAGGAATAAGGATAGGAAAGGAAGAAGTGAAATGATCATTATTTGCAGATGATATGATACTCTACATAGAAGACTCCTAAAAATCCATTAGAAGACTTCTAGAAGTATTAACAAAATTCAGTAATGTAGCTGGATACAAGCTGAGCACTCAAAAATCAATAGCACTCGTGTACACAAGCAGCAAAGTCACTGATGGAGAAACAAGGGAAACCACGCCCTTCACTATAACATCCAAAAAAATGAAATACTTAGGAATAAATCTAACAAAGGAAATAAAAGATCTGTACAGTGAAAATTACATTACTCTAAAGAAGGAAATTGAAGAAGATTTCAGAAAATGGAAAGATATTCCCTGTTCATGGATGGAAATAACAAACATCGTGAAAATGGCCATTCTCCCAAAATTATTATACAGATTCAATGCAATCCCAATCAAAATACCACTTGCCTACCTCACAGAGCTAGAGAAAGCATTCCTGAAATTCATCTGGAACCAGAAAAGACCTAGAATAGCAAAGGCAATTCTGGGCAACAAAGGGAAGGCAGGAGGCATCACGATCCCTGACTTGAAACTATACTCCAAAGCTACTGTGATAAAATCAGCATGGTACTGGAATCAAAACAGACCTGAAGATCAATGTAATAGATTAGAAGATACAGCCACAACTACAAACACATTCAGCCACCTCATCTTTGAAAAAGCAGCCAAACATGTACATTGGAAGAAAGATAGCCTCTTTAACAAATGGTGCTGGAAAACCTGGCTTTCTATATGCCATAAACTAAAACTAGATCCATGTCTATCACCATGCACTAAAATAGTCAAAATGGGTCAAAGATCTGAATATTAAAACAGAGACACTAAACTTACTAGAAGACAGAGTAGGTAAAAATCTTGGTGACATAGGAGTAGACAAAGAATTCATGAACAAATATTAAAGTGCACAGAAAAAACTTCCCAGAATCAACAACTGGGATCTCACCTTACTAAAAAGTTTTTGCATGTCAAAGGAAATCTCCAACAGAGTGAAAAGAAAACCCACAAATTGGGAAAATATCTTAGTCAATTGTCCATCAGACAATGGACTTCTATACAAAACATATAAAGAATTAAAAGAAATCAGGCCCCTAAAATTCAAGGAACCAATCCAAAAATGGGCATCTGCGATGAATACACACTTCTCAGAAAAAGAAATACAAATGGCAAATAAATATATGAAAAAATGTTCAACATCTATGGTCATTCAGGAAATGCAAATTTAAACAACACTGAGATTCCATCTCACTCCAGAAAGAATGGCCAAGATTAAAAAAATCAAGCAACAACAAATGGCAGAGGGACTGTGGGGAAAAAGGAACTCTTCTCCAGTGTTGTGGGAGTGTAGACTGGTGCAACCACTGTTGAAAGCTGTGTGGAGATTCCTCAAGATGCTAGGATTAGAGATTCCATTCAATCCAGCTATCCCTCTTCTGGGCATTTTCCCAGAAGAATTGAAAACATCATACCACAGTGATATCTGTGCACCCATGTTTATAGCAACCCAATTTGTAATAGCCAGATCTTGGAAACAACCCAAGTGCCCATAAATCAAAGAATGGACAAAAATGTGATATTTTTATACAATGGAGTACTACCCAGCTATTAAGAAAGATTGCATTGATACTTTTATAAGTAAATGGTCACGACTTGAGACTTGAGACCATACTCATAAGTGAGATAAATCAAATGCATGTGTAAATACCGTATTGTCTCCCTAGTGTAAGAAACTGAAAATGTATATATGATCCAAAATCTACAATATATACTATGTAAGGGTAAAAAACATCTCAAAGAGCAAAAGTAATTGGGAAGGGAAAAGGGGGAAAGCAGGAAGGGAAAAGGAAAAGGTATAAATCTGTATATATGTATATGTAATATAACTAAAACAAGCACACTGCTGAATGTATTCGTTATTGAGAAAGAACAATTAATACTCATATGATTAGATCAACTTTATGTGTCTATATCTGTTAATGTAAACAACCGTTTGAAAGATAACAATACACAATATTGCAACCATTGTCAAGTTTCTATCATTCTGTTTTGTAAACCTGCAATGTTACTGTTGTGCATTTACTCTAGTCATTTGTTTGTCTCTTTTGCTTTTTGTCTTTGTTATATGTGTCTTTTTTTCACTTAAATAAAAAAAAAGAGGCTATCTTTCTTCCAATGTATATGTCTGGTCCCTTTGTCAAAGATGCTGTGTTGCTACTTGGCAGAAAGTTTGTCTGCATTCTGCTCATGCCCAGAGAACTTGTGTAAGTCTAAGATTAAGGGTGATGGACTGATTAGTCTGGCAAAGGAAATTTCAAGGCAGCCAAATGTTGAGGCAGTGGCCTGGCTATTGTTGGGGGCTTTTAGTCAGATTTATGTTGTGAATCAAGAGCAAAGAGCCCATCACGGTGACTTAAAATGTTGTGAGTTTGACCAGAATGCAGTGGACTGAGACCTCAATTGCTCAGAAGGAACAAAGAGGTAAAAAAGATGGCCTGGGGCCATCCTGGGTAGCTGCCAGCATCCAGCTTTTGCAGCCTCAAGCTTGCAAAGTGAAAGAGTTTGCTCAGAGGAAAAAGCCACAGAGCGCCATGTTCCAGAGTGGTGACAGATGCCACAGGAGGTTTCAAATGGTGGCAGCCACAAGAATTTTCAAAATGGCCACAGCCACACCCAACTTCAAAATTGTGGCGGCATAGAGAAGCTGTTACTCACAATCAAGTTCAGAGAGCTCAGCAATCAAGTCATTTGACCCCTGCAGACAAGAATGAGGAAAGCCTGGCTACTGTTCCAGCTGGCAGTCGACCTTGGCAGCATCCATGTGGCATTGGTTATAAGTTCAAGAAAAATGTGCAGCTTCCACCCCGACTGCAGAGGGCAATATGTAAAGATGTAAGGGTAAAGCCAGTGGTACAGTGGAAAACCCAGAAGTTTGAAAAAACCAGGAATGTGAATCATCCATGAAAACCTGCAAGAATTGAGCAGAGTGGGCTCAAGAGAGAAGCTATGAAAAATGCAGCCCCTGGAAGCACTGCAGAAGTGGAATCAATCAAGCCTTTTGGAGCTTGCAACCAGATGCTTCAGATGCTGAGTGAAGAACTCCAGGACTTAATGGTTGCCCTGCTGGATTTTGAACTTGCTTTGGTCCCAATGCTTTGTATTCCCCTGTTTGTAACTTTTGGAATGGTAAAGTTTATCTTGTGCCTCAATATGTTGAAAGTGTTTAACCATGTTTTCATTTGTACAGGGGGTTAAAAATAAGAGTTTGCCATAAATCTCAGAGAAGATTTGGGACTTGGACTTTTCAGCAGTGCTGAAACTGCTAGGACTTTGGCGACTCTTGGAAATGGACTAAATGTCTTCAGTATAAAGGATATACTGAGTCCTTGGTGAGCCAGGCATGGAATGTATTGGTTTGATCCTGTGTCCCTCCAAGGCCTCATGTTATATGGATGGGGCTGAGTCTGGCATTTGTGGTTGGTTTGTTGTGTAGTTCAGGGATTGGTGATGTGAGTGCTGAACGTGTACAGGAGTGGGGCTGACATACAGAGTAAGGATGGGAGGAATGAATGTCTTCCCTCTCTTGCTCTCTCTTCTCTATTCACATGCCATGAATGGCTGGCCTGCCACTACATTCTGCCTTGGAGACAAGTAAGTATGGAACAAAACTCTCGAGAACTGTAAGAAATAAACCTTTCCTTTCCTAATTTTGGGTGTCAGGTATTTTGTCTCAGCAACCAGTGAAAAGTAACTAAGACACCAGAGTCCCAGAGCAACCCAGCAAAGTACATCAGGGGAACACATGTCCAGCCTCACAGGCTACACATCACAAGGCTCTGGCACCATAGTTTGGGAGTGCACCCCAGTTAGCCACAGGGATATTGGAGGATTGAAGCTCTACCCAGTGCAGCATTCTAGTGCAATCCATTGCGAGGCTGCCTAGCCAACCACACAAGTCCCAGAGGAAAGTGACAAAACAAAAGAGCAAGATGCAGTCTCAGGCCTTCAACCCACTGAGAACAAACCCAAGAGACACTGAAATGGAAGACCCTGGGAATCACGACTGAACTTTCTGAAAGGATAGTAACTGAAGGAAAGAAACAACTCCATGAAGTTATAGAGGAAATCAGATCAGAAATAATCTCTCAGGTAAAAAATGAAGTGACAAACATTATTAAAGAAATGTGGTGTGTATCTAAAGATGAGCTAGATAAAAAATAGAAGAATATAAGAAAATGATGTAAAATTTGAATGAACAATATAATACAGAATGCATGAAACAGATTCAATGGGGATATTTCAGAAATTTAAAATTCCATTGAAAGTTGGCAAAACCACTTGAATGAAGCTGACAATAGTCTCTCAGACCTTGAAGACAGGATGGAAGCTTATGATCATGAAAGAAAAGATCTCTTAAAAATAACAAGGAACCAGGAAACAACAACTCAACAGCTGCAAGATGATGCAAAGAGAATCAATACAAGATTGATAGATGTCAACCAAAAAGCAGGGGTCAACACAAATGACCTGTAAAGACTATTTGCAGAAATAATAGCAGAAAATTTTCCAAACATGGGAAGAGAATCTGATATACAGGTAACTGAGGCATACAATACACCAATTAACCATAAGCAAAATAAATCTTCACCCACACATATAATAATTACAATGTCAGAAATTCAGCACAAGAGCAGAATACTTAAAGCTGTCAGAGGAAATAAAACAGATCCCTTATGAAGGAAAGCCTATCAGAATCACGGCAGACTTCTCAGCACAAACCTTCAAGTCAAGAGTTTGGAGTGAAAGCCGAGTGTGGTGGCGCACGCCTTTAATCCCAGCACTCGGGAGGCTGAGGTAGGCGGAGCATTGTGAGTTCGAGGCCAGCTTGGGCTACAACGCGAGCAAAAGGCTGGCCTGAGCTACATAGTGCGACCCTGCCTCAAAAAGCCAGGGCTGGGAGTTTGGCTCAGTGCCTTAAGCGCCTTCCCTGGCAGGCGTGAGGTTGTGAGTTCAATCCCCGGTGCCAAAAAAAAAAAAAAAAAAAAAAAAAAAAAAGAGTTTGGAGTGAAGTATTTCAAATCCTGAAAGAAAACAACTTTCAACCCAGATTGATATATCCTGCAAAACTATCTTTAAAAATTGATGGAGAAATAAGATACTTCCACGACAAAGAACAGCTGAAGAAATTTTTGGCCACCAATCCAATACTACAAAGAGTACTGAAAGACGCTCTAGAAACAGACAAAAATAGCTACAAGCCCAAGAACAACAGCAAAAGGAAACCATAGGCAGGGCAAAGAATTAAAAAGAAAAACTAGACAACCAACGACAGAAAGACAACATGATAGGGATAAGTCAGTACACATCAGTAATATCAGTCAATGTAAATGGTCTCAACTCACCAATAAAAAGAAGCAGACTGGCAGAGTGGATTAAGAAACAAAATCTAACAATATATTGTGTACAAGAAAAACCTTTAACTCAAAAGAAAACTCACAGACTAAAAATCAAAGGCTGGAAAACAATACTCCATTCAACAGGAACCCAGAAAAAAGCAGGGGTAGCTATTCAGTTTGTAGACAATGTAAACTTTAAACCAAGAATGATCCAAAGAGATAAAGAATGTCACTACATACTTGTTAGGGAAAAATTTGAACAGGAAGAGATTACAATCATAAATATATATGCACCAAATATGGAAGCTCAGAACTATACAACACAAATCTTAATAGACATGAAAAACCAAATAAACAATAATACAGCTATAACAGGGGACCTTAACACCCCATTGTCACAAAGAGACAGATCAACCAAACAAAAAATCGGCAAAGAAATAATAAAACTGAATCAAACGTGAACAAATGGACCTAGCAGATGTGTACCAAATGTTCCATCCAACAGCATCAGAATACACATCCTTCTCAGCTGCATATGGGTCATTCTCTAAAACAGATCATATACTAGCCCACAGAACATGCATAAATAAATGTAAAGGAACTGAAATGATTCCATGCATGTTATCTGAACATAGCACAATCAAATTGAAAATTCATGACAGAAACCCCCAGAAGAATCCCATAAATACATGGAAATTAATTGACAGTCTCCTAAACAATCAGAGGGTCACAGAAGAAATTAAACAATATCTAAAATCAAATGAAAATGCAAATACAAATTACTGTAACCTCTGGGACACACTGAAAGCAGTGCTCAGACGAAAATTTAGAGCACTAAACTCCCACATCAGAAAAATGAAAAGAACACACATGAACAATCTAATGCTCCACCTCAAACTTCTAGAAAAATAAGAGCAAGTCAAGTCCAAAGCCCAAAGAAGGGAGGAAATTATCAAGATCAGAGCAAAAATTAATGTAATTGAAACTAAGAAAACAATACAAAGAATTAATGAATCAAAGAGTTGGTTCTTTGAAAGAATACATAAAATTAATAAACAATTAGCCAACCTTATTAAAGAAGAAAGAAAAAACTCAAATTCATGCAATAAGAAATGAAAAGGTTGAGATCCCTACAGACCCTGTGGAAATACAGAAAACCATTAATACATACTTCAAAAACCTTTACTCACATAGGTTCAATAACACAGAATAAATGGACTGGTTTGTAGAAACTGATGAATTACCAAAGCTGAATCAAGATGTAAAATTGATGAATAATCCAATTTCAGTTAATGAAATTGAAAATGTAATTAGAACCTTACCAACAAAGAAAAGCCCAGGTCCTGATGGATTCACTGCTGTATTCTACAAGAAATTTAGGGAAGACTTAATTGCCAACACTCCTCAAACTCTTCAATGAAATTGAAAGGAAAGCAAGGCTCCCTAACTCATTCCTGGAAGGAAGTATGACCCTAACACCAAAACCAGAGAAAGACTGAAACAAAAAAGAAAATTACGGACCAATCTCCCTAATGAACATAGATGCAAAAATTCTCAATAAAATTCTGGCAAATAGAATGCAGCAAGTAATAAGGAAGACTATACACCATGATCAAGTGGGATCCCAGGAATGCAGGGATGATTCAACATATGCAAACCAATAAACATAATATACCATGTCAGCAGAGCCAAGGACAAGAATCACATGATCATCTCAATAGATGCAGAAAAGGCTTTTGACAAAATCCAACACCCATTCATGATAAATACCCTATGGAAAATCAGAATAGCTGGTCTCCACTTCAACCTGATAAAAACCATCTATAGTAAACCAACAGCCAACATCTTACCAAAGGGAGAAAAACTGAAAACTTTCAACCTAAAATCAGGAACAAGACAAGGATGTCCATTATCACCACTCGTATTCAATATAGGTCTGGAAATATTAGCCAGAGCAATTAGATAAGAGAAAGAAATAAAGGGAATAAGATAGGAAAGGAAGAAGTAATTTTATCATTATTTGCAGACAATATGATACTCTACCCCCAAAAATCCATTAGAAAATTTCTAGAAGTAATAACCAAATTCAGTAATGTTGCTGGATACAAGGTAAACACTGAAAAATCAATAACATTCCTGTACACAAACAACAAAGTCACTGATAGAGAAATAAGGGAAACCACACCCTTCACTATAACATCCCAAAAAACGAAATACGTAGGAATCCATCTAACAAAGCAAGTAAAAGATCTATACAGTGAAAATTACATTACTCTGAAAAAGGAAATCAAAGAGGATTTAAGAAAATGTAAAATATTCCCTGTTCATGGATAGGAAAAACAAACATTGTGAAAATAGCCATTCTATCAAAATTGTTATACAGATTTAATGCACTTCCAATCAAACTACCACTTGCTTACCTCACAGAGCTAGAGAAATCATTCCTAAAAATCATCTGGAACCAGAAGAGAACTAGAATAGCAAAGGCAATTCTGGGCAACAAAGGTAATGCAAAACTACTGTGATAAAATCAGCATGGTACTGGAATAAAAACAGACCTAAAGATTAATGGAACAGATTAGAAGATACAGTAAAAACTACAAACACACTCAGCCACCTTATCTTTGACAAATAGGCCAAACATTTACACTGGAAGAAACATAGCCTCTCTTTCCATATGCCATAAATTAAGCTAGATCCATGTCTATCACCATGCACTAAACTAAAGTCAAAATGAATCAAAGATCTAAATACTAACACAGAGATACTAAATCTGCTGGAAGACAAAGTAGGTAAAAATCTTGATGACATAGGAGTAGGCAGAGTTCATGAACAAAAATGAAACTGCATGGGAAATACTTCCCAGAATCAACAACTGGGATCTTGTTTTATTGAAAAATTTTTGCATGTTACAGGAAATCTCCAACAGAGTGCAAAGAAAGGCCATGAATTGGGAAAGTATCTTAGCCAACTGTTCCTCAGACAAAGGACTTCTATCTAAAACATATAAAAAATTTTTAAAAGGCTGGCCCCCCAAATTCAAGGATCTAATCCAAAAATGGGCATCTAAGATGCATACACACTTCTCAGAGGATTAAATACAAATGGCAAGTAAATATATTAAAAATGTTCATCATCAATGATCATTTGGGAAATGCAAATTAAAACAACACTGAGATTTCATCTCACCCCAGAAAGAATGGCCAACATCAAGAAATCAATAAAAAATGCTGGAGGGGCTGTGGGAAAAAAGAAACTTCTCTACTGTTGGTGGGAGGATAGTCTTGTGCAACCACTGTGGAAATCCATGTGAAGATTCCTCAAGAAGCTAGGATTAGAGATTCCATTTGACCCAGCTATTCTTCTTCTAGGCATTTTCCCAGAAGAATTGAAAACATTATAGCACAGTGATAGATGTGCACCCATGTTTATAGCAACCCAATTTGTAATAGCCAAATCTTGGAAACAACCCAATTGCCCATCTATCAAGGAATGGATAAAAAAAGATGTGGTATTTTTATACAGTGGAGTACTACTCAGCTATCAAGAAAGTTTGCCTTGAGACTTTTATAAGTAAATGGACACGACTTGAGATCATACTCATAAGTGAAATAAATCAAACTCACCTGTGTAAATGCCATGTTGTGTCCCTAGTGTAAGAAACTGAAAAATTATATATGATCCAAAATCTATAATAAATACTGTGTAAGGGTAAGAAACTGCTCAAAAAGCAAAAGTAATTGGGATAGGGAAAAGGAGGAAAGAAGGAAGGGAAAAGGAAAAAGACACAAATTTGTATATAAGTATATAAGATAGCTAAAATGACTATAATAGTAAATGTATTAGTTACTGAAAAAGAAAAGTTAATACTCATATGATTAGATCAATTTTACATGTCTATATCCATTAATCTAAACAATCCTTCTGGAAGTAACAATATGCAATTTTATAACCATGGTCAAATTCCTATCATCTTGTTTTATAAACCTATACTATTATTGTATTGGATTTGTTGTTGTTTGTTTGTCTCTTTTGCTTTTTGGTTTTCTTTTCTGTGTCCTTTTTCTCTTAAAAAAAAGACATCTTGCCACAATGATGTATGTATACCCATGTTTATATCAGTGCAAATAATAATAAATCAACCTTGGAAACCGTCTGTATGTCAATCAACAGAAAAATGGATTAAAATGTTGTATTTACACACAACTGAATAATATTACTCTTTCATAAAGAAGGATATTCTTGAGTCTTTTTCAGGATAATGGATGCATGTTGAGAACATAATATTAAGTGAAGTAGCTCAAACACACCAGCTTAAATATGTGCATGGTGTCTTAGTTACTTTTCGCTCATTGCAGAGACAAAATAGCTGACGCCTAAAATTAGAAAAGGAAAGGTTTATTCTTACAGTTTCTCGGGAGTTTCAGTCCATTAGTTGGCTCCAAGTCAGCATGGGGTGGCCGGGCTACAGTTCATGGTGGCTGCAAGCCTCAAGGCGCGCCGGCAAGAAATAGGGAGAGAGTGGAAGCGGAAGACCCACCTTCCCTTACACTGTATCTCAGCTCCACCCCTGGGCATGTGCCAATCCCAGTGCTAGACAACAAACTAAACACAAGCACTAAACTCAGCCCCATCAAAAGTATGAGGGCTTGGGGGTACATAGTATTACCCAATACACATGGTTTCTCATATATATAAAGAACAAAATAAAAGATAAATAATAGAAAAAAGAGAAAGTGAAAAAATTAATGTAATCTGGCACAGATAATATATCTAAAAGTGTACCATTACTTAATATAATTTTCTTACATATTTCAGGTGCTCTTTGGTCAATTAGTCTGATTCTCAATCTGTATATAGGATAATTAATTTCATAAGGTAGTATAAATAAAAGAATCTGATGCTGGAAAAATAAAAGGAGAGTGGAGCATAGGGGAAAAGAAGGATATTGAATTGTGTTATGTACGTGAATTCCTACAGTGAATATAATAATTATATACTGCAAACATGTACTAATAAAAGCCCAAAAAGAAAAAGATCAAAAATTAGAGTCAGAGTAGTAAGGAGTGATCAAAACTTACAGTGAATATTTATATTTAGAACAATTTATTACCATAAAAAACACTGCCATTGATTCCATCAAAACACCCACACACACAAAAACACCCCTGCCATCATTCTTTCCACTTTATGAAGCACTTGTGAAACTCCTCTTTGTGAGTGTCTTTATGAATTGTGATTTAAAAAAAAAACATAGTGTATGCTGTTACTGAGTGCCATGCAACAGAAAGTCAGGCTGGTAAGAACATTTATGGTATGTTCCTGTACTATTGGAAAAAGAAGAATGGAATAAGTTTTCTATCTTTGCTATATCACAAACACTAATGGAAGAAAATTTAGCACACTACTTCAGTTGACCAAGTTCTCCATGTTGCTCAAACATTTACTTTTATCAGAATGATTGTTCTCATCTTCCAACTTCATAGTCCTCCATAAAGGAAAGATGCTTATTGAATTCTATGTCATCCAGTAAAGTTGTGAACCCAGTATCTGACCTTTACTTTTTCCAAAATAATTTGGGACATATTCCACTCCAATCTCATATATACCTCATGTCCTAGTTGCTGTCTCATCGGTGAGACACAGTACCAGACACAAGTTAAAGGAGATGAGGTTTATTCTGGCTCACATTTTGTAGTGGTTTCAGTCAATAGTCAATGAGTTCCAAGGTGGTGCAGCATAGCAGAGGGACGCAGAGGAGAAATAGTTCATGGCATGGCAGTGGAAAGCTGAAAGCAATCAAGGAGGCAGGGAGGTGTAACTTTCCAGATCATGCTCCCAGTGACCCACCTTCTCCAATCAGGATTCACCTCCCAATTTTGCATTTATCTATAAACTCATTAGTGGACTAATCCCCTGATTAGCATCATGTCCCTAAGATGCAGTCACCTCACAAAAGCCCCATGTATGAGTGCATGAGGCTTTGGGGGGGACATTGGCTTATAAACCATAAAACCTCACAACCTCAGGGTAGGAATATATTTCAATTTACCTGTTCCCAATTATATTCTGACTCTTCCTTCTGCCCTTTCTTACACAAAGTTCTCTCTCTTAATCTCACTGTGTTAAACAATCTCAGTTTAGTTCAGATTTCCTTCAGCCAATCAAGTTTGAATCTGCTCCCAAACTTTTACTTTGAGAAGTTTCTGTCCCCATTTACATAGTCCCTGCTCTCACAGAGACCTTCAGTGAATGTAGATTGCTTCTTCTAGTGCATTCTGTGTTCATACCTTCACTTTATCAGACACATCCAAGGGAAGGAGGAACTTAGCTCAGCTCCCTTTCATGCAAACATGCTGAAAACTGCTCTCACACTTTTACTTTTTCCATAATGACTTGTCTTTAGCACCCACACAGAAGCCTTCTCTGGCCATACATGGTGGCACATCCCTGTAATACCAGCACTCAGGAGGCTGAGACAGGAGAATCATTGAAAGTTCAAGACCACCCTGGGCTACAAAGTGAGCTCAAGGCCAGCCTGAACTGCATAGTGAGACCCTGTCTCAAAAAAGACAAAAAAATAAGAAGAAACCTTCTCTGAAGTGGAATATTTGGGTCGTTTTTGTCCAATCATACTTTGAGTTGACCCAACAAACTTTACTTCTTCCAGAGACCCCAGAAGAGGGTATTTCGATAACATCTTCTTCAACTAATCACATTACCTTTACTTATTGACTTTTAGACTTACAGGAAATTTCTGTCCTCACACTTTATCAGAAACATCTGGGTAGGGAAGTTAGTATAATTCTCCTTCAGTTAATCATATTAAGAGTTGTTCCCAGACCTTTACTTCTTCCAGAAAGTTCTGCCTCTTTTATCACAAACTTACCCTTACGGTAACCACCAGGGAAGGGATTTTAGTTCATTTCTTCTTCAACAAGTCAATTAATTTCTGAAAATACCTCCTAATTTCTGACCACTGACCATTCCTCATACCTCCTGACCTCTAAATTCTCCCAGAGAGTTTTGTGCTCATAATCTTACTATATCAGCAACTCCCTGAATATTACTTTCTCATCATCACCTGCAACTTTCTGTGAAGATGAATAGATGAAGAAAGTAAATGGGATTGGGTGCAAACATGATTTCTTGAAGGAGAACTCAACAAAATTCCTGTTTTTAGATGTGTCTGCCAGACCTTGTGTAAATAGTCCTTTAAGGAAGAAGTAAAGTGCAGGAATTAGGGTCAGAATGTGGTGAGTTGGAGTATTACTGAACTAGATTCCATCCCGTGACATTTCTGAAAGAGTCATGGGAGGATGGAGGAAGGGGTGTGTAGAATTTTGTGTAGAAAGTAAATATCAGGGGAATGGGTTCAGAACCTGGCTGGATTAAGAGGAACTGAATAAAACTCCTCCACTGAAAGCATGAATGAGGGTAGAGATGAAGACAGAGCATTCTGAGAAAAGTAAAGGCTATGAGTCCATCCAAATATGATTGTTTGACTGATCTGAACAGAGAAGTCTCAAAAGTAAAGTAAGCCAGACTCAAAAGACAGATATCATATGTTTTCCCTAATATGTGGAATGTAAAAAAGATGATAAGAAAATACAAGGGAGACTAATTAGACTAGAGGAATGGAATAAGAGAGAGGGGGATGAGGGTAAGGGTAGGTAATGGAAAAATGGATATGAGCAAATTATATACATTGAAATCCCTTCCAAAATGTGAAATTAGGGGAGAGGGTACAGAAAGAGGATGAAAAAGTATGTGGAAAATGATCAAAGTATGTTATGTGCATGCATGAGTCTGCCAAAATGAAACCTATTAGCTTGTCTAACCAATACACATATGTAAAAATGTTCAGTATCATTAGAAATCATAAAAATGTGCATCAAAACTACAATGAATACCATCTCACCACAATTTAAAGGGCTGTTATGTAAAAACAAAGCAAAAACAAAAAATATCAAGTGATAACAAGAATGTGGAGAAAAAGAAATACTCATACTTTTGTTGGGGATGAAAATTTGTATAGCTATTATAAAGGACAGTACAGAAATTTCTCAAAACACTAAAAATAGAACCACTGCATGATCCAGTTTCCCCATTCCTGTGTATAGCCAAAGAAAATTAAATCAACACACAAAAGAGATACCGACATATTCATGTTTACTGCAGCATTATTCACAATAGCTTGGATATAGAATCAATCCGAGTACCCAACATCATCAACAGATGAATGCACAAAGAAATTTTATTTAGCTGTAATGAAGAATGATCACTTCTCTGCCTTTTGGCTAAGATCAAGTGTATAATGAAGAATGAAATTCTGTCATATTCACTAAAAATCCTGCCTTAAGATATTTCTAACACAGTGATAGTGTATATAAGTACAGAACTTCATGGAAGAAGTAAAGGTGGTGGCCACAATGTGAATGGAGGAAAAAATGTTGAATTATATTTTCTCTCATGGGGTTTTTGTGAGGTTTTGTGTTGCTGTAAGGAGTAAAACACAGAACTTTCTGGAAGAAGTGGAGTTCAGGGAGTGGGATCATAAAATTAATGGACATGAAAGAAATGAATGATTATTCAACCTTGGTGGTTCCTGTGGGCATGAGAATAGAACATTCTGGGGGAAAATAATGGTCTCTGAGCATGTTATAACATGATTGATTTAAAGAAATGTGAACTAAACTGTTGTACACTGTGTTTTATAGGTAGTGAAAAAAAGAGCACAGAACTTTCTGAAAGAAGCAAAACTCAGGGAATTCAGTTTGATGAGGAATAACTGAGCAAGTATCCATTCTCATGGTTTTGTAAGGGTAGATTTAAGAATGGAATACTCTGGATAAAGCAAAACTCTTGAAGTAGATCTCAATGTGGTTAAGGTAAGATCCCTTCCTGAATTAAACTCCTTTCTCTGAATAGTTCTGATGTAGTGGTAGTCTGAGCACAGAACTTCCTAGAGAAAGGAAATTCCAGGAGACAGATCAGAACATAATTGGTTGAAGGAGAACTGAACTAAATTCTGTCCTCTGGAGGTTTCTTTTGGCATCTTCGTGGGTTGGATGGGGAGGGGGTAAAAGAATGGAACTTTCTTGAAAAAGTAAAGTGATGGGTGGGTTCAGTACATGATTAGATAAGGAAAAACTAAATACATTCCTTTGGAGGTTTCTGTGAGGTTTGGGGGATGAGAATAATTTTTTCTGGAAACCAACTATGTAATGAAAGACAGAAGCCATTGCTTCATGAGGACAGATATTATTATGTATGATGAACTTATAAATACTAAATTACTGATAAGAGACCCAATTCCTTTTGTAAACATTTTCAATCCAAAGAAAGTTTTCCTGCAAAGATACATTTTTAAAAATTATTTTAAACAGGAGAAAAATAAGAAATTAAAGCAAAACAGAATTTCTCAACAGGCCAATAGGAGAGTGACAATAATCAACACATTGCATATTGTTATATCCACAGCAGTTGTTTAGGGTATAAGATATAGACATGAAACCCTGTCCAGAAAATTATTAGCACAAAAAATAGATACATTTTTGCATCCCATTATTTTATATAAATGCCATTGTTAACCATATTTTGAAGGTAAACTTTATTATTTTCTAAGGTGTCTCATTAAGACCAGGGTAAAAATATGGTTCTGAAATTTATCTGAAAGTCAATTCTGGTTTAACACACTTCTTGTATGAACATTTTATTTATAGTAAGTTAATGTTTTCCTAGTTCTTTAGAAAGAAGTCTCTGCTTGTGCCTACATACCTATGCCAGAAAATACAGCATTAGCAGCAGATTCTTGGAACAGATGTGACTGTATACTTAGCTAAAATTTGGATTTGAAAGTAGTTCTCAAAATGTTACTTTTTCTTAAAGTCATTCTTAGAGAACTTTTCAACTGCAGTTAACTTTTCCTGAAGAAACTTAAAGTTTTATCTTGCAATTCCAAAAAGAGTTATTGCAACTAAAAGTCAGTTTAGACATAGTTTGAAAAAAATATGAAATATCACTCTCATCTTCTGAAAGAGCAGCCTCCAAATTTTAAGCTAATTTTCTTAAGGAAATAGTAAAATAAATTAGTAAAGTTGGGACTAACTCAAATCTAGATTCCAGACCAGTTCTCTTTCCAATAACCATGTAGACTTGGCTTTATAACTGAAATATTTCAAACTTAAACTTTAATAATATATCAGGTATTTCAAGGATAGCATTGTTACTTTTGTTGGCCTTGGTGATCAGTAGACATGAGTGACAACTGGCAGTATCTGTACAACCGAAAAGTTGGAGTCTTAAAGCTTAGCAACATATTGGAAACTTTCTGAATAGAACTGCAGGATTTTTTTGGGATTTAGCCTCCCATAGGCACTGGTCTTATTGGCAGTATCTGGCAAAGTAATCTGTTTTCTTAAAGAGTTCTCTGTTGTTTACTTTCTTGAAAGAATGCTTTGGTTTAGAAATAGCCTAATGTTTCAGATATGCTTGAAAAGTATTCAGTGACAAGAAATATTGGATATGATAAAGATAAAACAAGAATGGCAACATGGTTATATTTATTGAGGTGGAATCAAACATATACGGAAGTTCACTACACTACTGTAACTACCCTTGCATATGCCTAAAATTTTCCATTAGTGATGGTTTACAGATATTATCATTATTTATATTATCAAAGACAAGGTTAACAAGTAATAGAAGCTGAGTTCTAAAACTTCAGTTTCTAAAAGATTTCTAAAAGAAACCACTTGTTCCTAAAACAGATAATTTTTTTCTGTTTCTGGAATCATTTTCATTTTTTTTCTTCTTTATTGTTCACTGGATTTGGGGGATTTAAGGAATTTTCTTTCTCTTCTTTCTCTTCCTTCTTTTTTTCTTTTAATTCTTCCTATCAATTTTTTCTTCTACATTTTTTCTTCCTTTTTTTCTTTTATCTTCTTTTTCTTGTTTGCTTTTTTTCTGTTACTTTTGTCTAACTTCATAAAAGTTTTTCCATTCCTTAGTAGGATCCTTTGTCTCACTTTTCTTTCCTCATATTCTGCTGTTAAATTTTTCAAATTTTTCTTCTTTCATTCCCGTTCCCAACCCATACATCTTTACTACTGTCACAATTAAGATTGATTAATCTTTAGATAATTAAGTTAACTATATATTACTACTAGTTAATTCTTTTTTATTGTTAGTGGATGTACAGATGTCACATTAGTAAATATTTGCTACAGGCCAGTATTTTATTTATCTTATCATTTATTCTATAATACTGTAATTATGGGTATTTTCTACAGTTAAGAATGATACATCATTGGCTTTAATGCGATGTCAATATCCAGATTTGTTTGGACAATATTATTGTTGATGATTCAGTTGCTATAACCAGGATTACATAATTCTTGCTATTAATATGCTTTATCTCTATGCCAATATCTGGATTGCCTTTGTATCAATAACAATATTGAGGTCCATTCTGGGAGAACTGGGTACTGGCTCAATTACACTGCATCCTCCTCTCCCAAATTAACAGAGATTTCCAGATCTTGGGACAGAAACAAAGGACTATTGTTAGTGAAGGCCAGAGGGCATACTGAAAATAAAGCATTAACCAAAGAGAACTCCAAAGTAGCACCAAATTCTTTCAACTATGTGTCCACAAATCTCACCATGAAGCAAAATAAAATAAAACAAATTAATAACAATAGAAATATGAGAAGACAAGGCAAGAAAATATCTCCCAAAACTCTTGACTCTCCCAAAATTAGTACATGGAGGATGGAGGGGAAGAAAAACAAAAGATATGTAGTCAAATTATGTGAAAGAATAACAGAGGAGATTACGAATAGGTCAATAAGGTACTATGTGGGCTCACACATAGTACACTTAAATAGATAATAGATGTAGAAAGCAAAACAATTAGAGAACTTATAAAACACACAAATAAAAAGCTAGCTAAGCTAAATGAAATGCTGCAAAACATGAATGACCAGTTTAGTAAAGAATTAGAGTCTATGAAAAGTTTCCTAACACAAACCTGGGAGATTAAAATAGCTTTTGAAAGTATGGGCAGCAGAAGTGACCAGTGTGAGAACAGAGTGAAACAATCAGAGAATAGGGCTGTTCTAGTGACAAAGTACTCAGAGATATCATGAAAACAAGTGAACATGAAAAATGGATCAAACAGCTCTTAAATGAGGCAAAGACTAATACAAAATTAATTGAAATTAATATCAAATCAGAAGGTAGCACTAATGGCATATAGAAATAATAGCAAAAATCTTTTTAAATATGGGGAAGAATTTGACACACATGTAAGTCTTGCATATAGAATTAAAATAGCCATAATCAGGAAAGAATATCTCCAGGAAACATAAAAAATCCCAGAAGTCCAACTCAGGGACAGAATCTTAAAAGTAGATAGAGGAAAAAAAATCACTTATAAAGGTAAACCCATTAAAATGTCAGCAGACTTCTTAACACAAAACTTAAAGGTCAGGAGACTTTAGAGTGATGTGCTTCAAGCTCTAAAAAAATAACTCTCAAACCAGACCAATACACTGATAGTTCTATTTACAAACTTAATTTGTTCTACAATTTTTTAGAAGATGACTGTGTTTATGTTTGTGTGGGGAAGATGCCCATGTTCATGTTTGCCACCTGATGCTGTGTTTGTGAATGGAAGAAAAATTTTGCCAGATGCTTCTGTTTGTGAATTGAATTGTTTTCAAACAGATGTGTTTGTAAACAAAGGTATCACTGTATATCTTGAAAAACCATCTTTCATAGTTGTTGGAGAAATAAAACATTTCCATGACAAAGAGCACCTCAAGAAATTTATGACCATCAAACCTACACTCCAAAAAATTCTCATGGATGTCCCACAAAGAGACAATGAAAGCAGCAAAGCCAATAAGTCAAATAAAAGGAGTACATCAGTCAGGGAGAGAAGTTAAGCAGAAGATAGGTGGGGAGAAAACCAGCAACAGGAAAATAATGTAAAACAGAAATAACTCAATACTTTTCACTAATAACAATCAATGTGAATGGTCTCAATTCCCCCACCAATAGACATAAATTTTCAGAGTAAATTGAGAAAAAATTTGAATGATATGTGGTTTACAAGAAGCACATTTTATCCAAAAAGAAATGCACAACTAGATACAAGGGATGGAAAGCAATATTCTATGCCACAGGAACTAGCAAAAAGCAGGAGTAGCTATCCTAATTTCAGACAAAGTGGACTTCGAGCAAAACTGGTCAGAAAAGATAAACAAAGTCACACCATATTGCACCTAATCTAAGAATTATAAACATATATGCACTAAATGATAACATGCCAACTTCATAAAATAAATACTATTGAACATAAAAGTCTGAAGAACACCAATACAATTTTATGGAGTACCACAATAACTCAGTCACAAATGGACAGATCATCCAGCCAAAAGAAAAATCATCAATGAAATATCAGAGTTGAACCAAACCTTCTAGCATATTGATTAAGTGGATATCCGCACACTGTCTCATCAAATAAAAAATAACAAACATTATTCTTAGCAGCTCTATGAACTTTCTCAGACCACATGCTAGCCCTTAAAGCATGCTTATGTAAATGCAAAATAATCAAAATTACTCCATGCAGATTGTCATATCATAATGCAGTGAAGCTAGAAATCAGTGGCAGAAAAATCACAGAAATTATGCAAACATATGAAAATTAAACAATACTCCCTTAGGTATTCAATAAGTCACAGAAGAAACTAAGGAAGAAATTAGTCCCTAGAATCAAAGGATAATGGCAGTACAACATACATGAACTTACAAGACACAGTGATAGCAGCCCTAAGAGGAAAACTCATACCTGTGAATTGCCACATTCACAAAACAGAGTACATTCAAATAAATAACCTAATGATCCACCTCAAGGTCCTAGAAAAGCAAGAATAATCTAAATCCAAACCTAATTCAAGGAAGGGAATTATAAGCAGCAGAGCAGAAATGAATAAAATTGACACTAATAATACAAAAAAAACCCCCAATGAATCAAAGAGCTAGTTCTTTGAAAGAGTAAACAAAATAGAAAAACTTCTAATCATTCTTATGAAAAAAAAAGGAAAAAAAAGACCAAAATTAATTAGAAAAGGAAAAGGCAAAATTATAAGAGACACTGATGAAATTGAGATTATTAGTACCTACATTGAGAATTTGGACTCTAATAAATTGGAGAATGTAGAAAACTATAGATTCCTAGATGCTTATTAATTACCAAAACTGAACCAAGAAGCTATAAAAAAACAATCTAATAACAGGCAATTAAATTGAAGAATAAAAAAGCCAATTAAGATAATCCCCAGGCCTGATAGACTCACTTCTAAATCCAACCAGCTCTGCAAAGCTCCACCTATGATACTTAGACAAAAAAAATAACTGAAGCTTTAGGAGACATTTAAACACTAGCCATCACACCAGGGATGCAGGAATGGTTAAACAGATAGGAATCAATAAACCTAACCCATCATATAAACAAAAGCAATGACAAAAGTCACATGATCATCTCAGTTGATGTGAAAAAACCCTTGACAAAATCCAGCATCCATTTTTGATTAAAAAAAACCTGAAAAAATAGAAAGAACTTATCTCGATTTGATAAAGGCCATTTATAACAAATCAATGGTCTACATCATATTAAATGGGGGATAAGCTAAAAGTTTGCCCTCTAAAATTATGATCAAGACAAGGATATCTGTTCACACCACTGCCACTCAGTTTAGTTCTCAAAATGATAAAGCAAATCAGGCAAAAGAAAGAAATAAAAGGGATATGTGTAGTAAAGGAAGTCAAATTACCTTTATTTGCAGATGACATATTCCTCTACATAGAAGTCAAAAATTTCTAGAATTAATAACAGAATTCAGTAGCCTAGAAGGATACAAAGTCAACACACAAAATCATCTGCATTCCTGTATACCAACAATTAACTCTTAACAAATACTTTAGGGAAACAATAACATTCATAAAAAGAATCAAGATATATTATGTACAGGTACAAATTCCCTGTGATGAATGTGATCATTATGTATACCACAAATATACCAATACAATTAATTAAGTTTTTGAATTTAGTATATGTGCTGCTGAAGCTAGCACAATTAAGTTTTTAAATTTAAAAATATAAATAAAATAAAAGTTTAAAAAGAAAAACGATACTTAGGAAGCTAGTGAAAGACCTTGACAATGAAAATTACCATACTCTGAAAAAGTAGATCAAAGAAAATACCAGAAAATCGAATGCTATCCCCTATTTGTGTATAAATTGTACCAAAATAGTCAAAATGACCATACTTACAAAACTGACATTCATATTTAAGAAATAGCAATAGTATTCTTCACAGCACTAGAAAAAAACAATCCTACAATTCATATAGAACCAGAAGAGTCCCAGAATAACAAAAGCAATCCTGGGCAACAAGAGGAAAGCAGGAGGCACTACAGTCCTTACTTCAAGTAATACTATAGAGCTACAGTGATAAAAACAACATAGTATTAGCAAAAAAAAAAAAATCCCAGACATACAGATCAATGAAACAGATTGGAGGATGAAGAAAAGCGCAAGGCACATTCAACCATCTGATCTTTGACAAAGGGGTCATAAACTTACGCTGGAGAAATGATAGCCTCTTTAACAAATGGTGCTAGGAAAACTGGCTATCCATATGCAAAATACTGAATCTAATCACATATCTCTCATCATGTACTGAACTCTATATGTAAATACAGAAACAATCTTCCAGAACATGAAATAGGTAAAACTCTTGCAGTCATAGGCTTATGCAAAGATTTTCTGAACAGAACTCCAGTTACACAAGAAGTAACCAAGAGTCACCAATGGGATCCTATGAAACTAAAAACCTTCTGTACAGCAAAGGAAATAACCAAGAAAGTGAAAATACAACCTACAGAATGGGAAAAAGTTTTGCCAGCTATTCTCTGCACAGAGGAATAATATCTAGAATATATAAAATCTCAAAAAACATTAGATTTCCCCCAAATATAACACCCAATCAAAACATGGGCATCTATAAAGGACAGACATTTCTCAGAAGAAGTACAAATGGTCAATAAATATATTAAATAATGTTCGATATATTTTGCCACTAAAGAAATGCAAATTAAAGCAGAACAAAGATGACATTTTACTCTTAAAAAAATGGGTGCCATCAAGAAATCAAACAATAGCAATTACTGCCAAGCAAACAAGGAAAAAGGAACACATCTATATTGTTGGTGCAATTGTAAACCAGTACAATCATTGTGGAAATCAGTATAGAGATTTATCAAAAAATGAAAAATAAAAATTTCATTCAAGCCAACTATTCCCTTTCTATTTTCCCAGAATAGTTAAAGACATCATCCTACAGTGATATATGCATACCAATGGTTGTAGCAACACAACTCAGAATGACTAAATCTCGGGAGCAGCCTATCTGTCCATCAACAGATGAAGGGATGCGGAGTACTATTCTACCATAATGGTTTATCTGTCAGTGCTCCCTAGAGAAACAGACAATATAAGATATATAAATATATAAGTGTTTACAAGGTAGGCTTACAATGGCTGCCTGCACAATTAGATGTGGGAGAGTATAAATCAGCTGTCTGCATGCTACAACTCTGAAGGATCCAGTCAAAGGTCAAAGACCTGTATCTCACTATATTATCCTGTGCTTGCCCATATTGGGGGTTGAAGAATCTGTGAAGGAAGGGTGAAGAGTCTGCAATGGAAGCCATACTTAGAGCTATGCTAACCCAATTAATTGACCATTTCTTAAGTTGACAGCAGTTAACTATCAAAGAAGGATAAACTTGAGGCATTTGTCTGAAAATGAATGTATCTTGACACAACAATTTTAAGTGAAATAAATCTGGTACACAAGCTTAAATATTGTATCACATGATTTCTCATAAACCCAAAATATAAATAAAGAGCAAAATAAAAGAAAATAGGAAATAGGGAGATCGATTGTTTTTTTTGTTTTGGTTGAGACAGGGTCTCCCTACGTAGTTCAGGCTGGACTTGAACTCACTATTTAGCCCAGGCTGGCCTTGAACTCCTCACAATCCTCCTGCCTCAGTCTCCCAAGTGCTGGAATTACAGGCATGCACCACCACACCTGGATGAAAGACAGATATTTTGCAAATGAAAAAGGAACCAGGAGATGGACAAAAATTAAGTGGGAGAAGGGAAGAGGATAAAAAGAATTAATGTTATACAAATATATCAACTCTCCACAAAGAATGTGACTATTATGTGCTAAAAACTTGTATTAATGAAAAAATAAAAATTTGAAAATAAAGTCTCACCTTTTTACTAGAATATATCTTTCTTAATTGACCTTAATTTCCTCAGCTATGAGGGTATGCTCTTTTAATATGTAGCTTTAAATTCTAATTCAAGAAATTTTCTTCCATTAAGCTTTTTAGAAATTGTTTTGTTGGGGCTGGGGTTTAGCTTGTGGCACAAGCACCTGCTTGGCAATTGCGAGGTCGTGAGTTCAATCCCCGGTACCAAAAAAAAAAAAAGCAAAGAAAAAGAAATGGTTTTGTTTGTTTCCTATGTTTTTTTCCCCTTGGATAATTAAGAAAGTTAAGGTTTTCTACTGCTGCTGGGGATGAATGAAGAACTGCTAGTAGTATTGCAGGTCTAACTGAAATTAGATGGAATAAATTTGTGGAGGAGCCATTTGGGACTATTTTCTAACTTTATACAGCATAATGCAGCATAAGCAAACAAAACAGATGTTTGAGTTTATCCAGTGCTGTATATTGGCAGGATAGATAGAGAATACAATCAAGAGGATGACGGATGGTAGGTGATAGTTGAAATGTAGTTGAAATAGTTATCAAAATGTTAATTGTACAAATAAAATAAAAATACACTCCAGAAATTCTGGAGCATGCCCAATTTACACGATTTTATTTTCTATAAAAGAAATTGAAATTTATAGTTAAAAGTGATCTAATCCTTATTCTTTTGTAAGAATGTTTATAATACATAAGTCAGAATAAAATATTGTTGACTGACCATTTATCCCAATTTTGGATTTGGACACAAAAGCCTATATGTTTTTGGCCAGACCATAAAAAATGCATGTGGATTTTGTTAGGCAGTAAAGTCAATGAAAACAGTGCCTTAAAAAACCTTTTAACTTGACTTTTAAAAAATCAGTCCTATAGTAGCCGGGCATGGTGATTCATGCCTGTAATATCAGCACTTAGAAGGCTAAGGCAGGAGGATCGCTGAGTTCAAGGCCAACCTGGGCTACATAAGCAAGTTCAAGGTCAGTCTGCACTATACAGTAAGACTCTGACTCAAAAAAAAGGAGAGAAAAAAAAAGCAGTCCTATATAGCAGTGTTGGTAGGTTTTGGATTCTTTCTAATTTATTTCTACTAAATTTTAGCTCATGACCAGAAGGTGCCACAAACCTAGAAAACAAGCACAATTGATATTTGTCTATTAACTTCCCTTCTGAAGTAGAAATAGATACATGTTTCTGAGTATTTTGTACATTTCCACCCAGCTTAACATAGTACTAGACAAAACTATAATGACAAAAAGCATGTTGCTGTCCTTTAAATTGACCAGTGTTTCCTGCTCTTTAACTGTGACCTCATCTATGCTTTTGAGTGGTTGGCTTCCTAGATCACTGTCTTCAAGTTTTCTGCTATTCAGTGACAATATATGCACTTAACATTTATTAACTGGTGCCAGTGCCCAGACCTACACCAAAGCTAGAAACACAACAAATTTCTTTCATAAATCTGAACACAATTTATAATCAACCTTAAAATCTCATATAAGGTTTTATTGTCTCTAGTTAATCTCTCTTCACTTTTCTTATCACTACTATGGTTATCCTTCCTTCTCAGAATTTCCTTTCAATGGTCCATTGAATATCCATTTAATTATCTTGGTCTTGCTTTTGCTTACTTTAGCTAATATGATGAAATTTAGTTGTACTACACTGAGATCAGCTAAGCAAGAGCTTAATGTGGGTTTCATGACCATTTACCCAGCCTTATCACCCTCTATTGGATTTCGGACATTTCCTGTCTCTATCTACCTCTAAGATATCTTTCCCTACTGCTCTTGACAGAGGGCTTCAGGATGCTAATATCTCTTCCAAAAATACCAGTGCCTGATGTTTTTCCTGGATGAAAGCAATATTATAGGTGCTAAGTTCTTCCTTGTGATAGTGCTGCAGGTGCCTGAGCTGAAATTACTGATTGTAGTGAGTTGAATGATATTTTCCCAAAATTTATGTTCACTTTGAACCTGAGAATATGACTGTTTGATAAGATCTTCAAAGGTGCAACTAAGTTAAATACTAAGATGAGATCATACTGAGGTAAGTGAAAGGGTCTTTATAAGACACAGAAAAACACATGTAAAGAAATACAGAGGAGAAGGTCATATGAAGACATTAGCAGAAATTGGCCTTATGCTGCCATAAACCAAGGAAGGCCTTGGAGCCACCAAAAGTTGGAAGAGGCACCATGTTTGTGGTAACTGATTATGTGGTAACTGATAACCTCAGAAAACTAATACACTGAAACTGCACCAAAATACTGTATCACAATAATGCCAAAACTGTTGGAAAGAATACCACTGATTCTTTGGATTTCAATGTCTCCAGGAGATTTATTATTTTCACTATAGACTCCTTGCTGAAGGATTCAGACTCAAAGTTTATTGGGCCTGAGCAACAATGCAATCTGGTATGCATCACGTTATATGCGCTTCTTTTCTGGCCTCAAACATTAATCTGTTTTAGAACTGAATTTGTTCAACTTATTCCTTCTTCTATATAATTTTCTTGAAGAATTCTTATATTGTAGTATAATGACCTCTTTACTTTTCTCATTGCTGAGACAAAATACCCACAATTTAAAGGAGGAAAAGTTTAGCTATTTCACTCTCAGTTTGTAGAGGTTTCAGTTCATAGTTGGCTGACTCCAAGGCAAGGTGATATGGCAGAAATGCATTGCAAAGGAGAAACAGTTCATGGCAGGCAAAAGACAGAAAAGTCATGAAGTGGAAGGAGCAAAGAAGAAGCAACAAGTGATGACAGCAGCTCTCCTTCTGTCCTTTATATTCTATCCAGGCTATACACCCTGGTAACACTTGCACCTAAGATGGGCCACCCCATTACCCAGATCCAAAACTATGTCAAACCAATAAGTGAACTTGTTTAGTAATTACACACTCAATTCCAGCATCACACACTCTAGATCCAGCCACCTCTGAAAAGTCCCACCTATGACCACACAAGGCTTTGGGGGACATCTAGACAAAAGCCATAACATACAATATATCTGAGTACTTTGTTTTTTAGTCTCACTGATTCTTATAAAAATGTTCAAAAAGTGCCAGATGTTCCTACTATATTCTTCCCACCTTTGTTACGCAGAATGCAACTTTTATTTTCTCTTTTTAGAATCTATCTCTACCCAATAATGAGCTCTTCTTAGCAAGATGGAGAAACTGACATTCCTTCAAGCCAGCCACAATACCACACAACACCATATCAGGGAGAAAAGGAAAAGGTGGCGTTTTCTGGCTCCTGACTAAAATTCATATAGGTGACATGTTTGGTGACCTATATGGCCTCACAGAGAGTTACTTAAGTGCCTAAGCAGGTCATAATAATCTTTCCACTGTACTAAGCCACATTTTCTGCCTAGGTATAATTTAAGAGATTTCTTATTTTCCCATTTTAGAAAAATACATACCTCAGAAATTTTCTCTCTGGGATCATGTGAAATCACCATTCACAAAGCAAAGCATCATAATAAAGAACCTCTATCATTGTTATTCTGATGACCTGCATGCTTCTTTCTTTTCCTTTCTTTCATTTCCAAGCTAAAGGGAATACCAAGACTGTAGGGAATGCTTTATTCACCACTCACTTATAAACCTCTGTGAATTCATCTAATTCAGTACACTCTCCCTGCCCAACCCACAGCTTCCAGCATACAGCTTAGCTAAGGAGGATATGGGAACACGGTTAACAGAAATAGTGTATTTGTTGGAAAGCTTTAGAATGGATGTCTTGCAGCTACATCACACTTACTTCTTTTCAACTTCTGGATTTTTAAACCCGTGACTAAAGTAATTCCATTTAAAGTTTTGCAAAATTCCACCATTAAATTTAGTTTTCCCCCTATACATAGTAAAAGTGCAAGGTCTTACCTGTTCCATTTTTAAGAACATCCTGACTCCAAGACAGGGAAGGAACCTCTCTAACACCCTAAAAGAGAGGTGTACTGCAGTCTTGGATGGAGGGCATTATGTGAAGCACTGGACAGAATACTGGGTAATGAAAAATATTTAAGATTAGTGTTTTAATTGCTTTCCTCTTTGCTGGGACAAAATGCCTGATACCTGCAACCTAAAAAAGAGAGATGGGTTTTGGCTAATGTTTTAGAAATGTCAGTATTTCCATGTTTGACAGCATGGTGCCAGAAAGTGGCGTGGAGGGAAGCTGCTCACGTCACATTAACTGGGATGCAGAGAGTGAAGGGATGAGTAGGAAGGGAAATAAAACATTCTAGATCATGCCCAGAATGACTTGCCTCTTCCACCCAGACCTTACTTTCTAACAGCAAGTCATCACCTTCAAACACATGAGGCCTTGGAGGACATTTTATTTCATATTTTTCATAAATTGTTTATTGGTATATTTTAGGTATACACAATGATCACATTCATCATAGGGAATTTGTACTGTACACAACACAAATTGATTCTTTTTCCATTCCCCTACCCTCCATTCCACCCCTTTTCCCCTCCTTATTTACAAAAGCTTATTTCCATTTTTTGCTTCTTTTCCATCATTTTTTCTTTCCCTTCCTTTCCTACTCCCCTATTCTTATTTCCCCTTTTCATTTGAACATTTTCTTCCTATTTCACAGTATGTATTGTTCATTTTGGTCCTTATTTACACTTTCAGTTTCTCACACCAGAGAAACAATGCAATATTTACACATGTGCTTGTATGTGTGTGTGCGTGTGTGTGTGTGTGTGTGGTTTATTTCACTTAAGGATATGTCCTCAAGGTGCAAAGTGTCTATTCATTTCAGATGCTGGGGGGCATTTTAGATCTAAACCATAATATGTAGTGTTTCAGTTATCGCATAATATGACAAACCAAGCTTACAGTTGAGTTTCCTTCACATTTGTACTCACCAGTGAGTGAAAATCAATTAGTTTTTAGCATAGAATTTCAGGGATCTTGGAACCTTACTAGGGAGACATAACAAGGGCAGGAGATTGGCACCATACATTGCAACCGGCACTTTTGAAAGTGATCTGTTACTACTGTGGACTATCCTACTCGTTATAGGGAATAGAGTAGCCTACACATGAAAGTGGTTCCCAATAATATTCAAGAAAAGATGTTCATTCCTATTTCAAAATAAGGGGCAGTGTATTAAATAATCAGTTATTATGAACACATTAGAAAATCTGAATTCTGCTTCTGAGTGAGATAAGAAATACAGTTATAAATGCTTAATGTTGTAGAATAACCAAGTTGGCAGTTATCCCTTTATTATTACATGCAGCCACCACAAAATTCACATCTGCATTTGATAACTTTGCATATATTAACCTAAAACAGGAGGCTTATTCTGTGCCTCCTTCCATGTGGGAAGAGTCCAAGGAACAGAGGTTTAGAACAAGATGCTTACATTTAGGCTTAGATAAAAGAAATCCAGTCCCACATGTATCTAGGTCACTGCAGTAGAAGTTACATACACCAAACTTGTATTTCAAAAGAAAGTGCTTTTCCGTCAAGTTTTTTCCTGGTATATATGTTTTATTATTTTCATGACTCAGATATATAATATCCTTTTTATATACGTAGGTGGATAAAACGCTGGTTTCCTGCCAAACAATTCAAAGCTCTTTATCTTTTGCATTCTGTGTACTCTCAGTGTACAGATTAGAAGTATACTAGTCTACGTGTGTTGGAATCTTTCCAGATTTTTTACTGCTATGGCTATTGACATATCAAGAGTGAAGTTCAGTAATTATCCTCATTCCTAAGAGTTCTTTGATTATGATTACTGGCACAGTGTTCCTTCTACATTATTCCCAGAATGTCCTTGAGTCATTTAATTTTATGATCTGCTGCTCCTTTTGTGCTCATTCCACACCTTTCGCAAATAGAGAAACATCTAGCTCCACACCGTAAATTTCCTCTTCAACTTCACCTTCTACCTTCAGACCTGGCAAGTCATTTTTATTCCCATTTTGAGATTTCCTGGAATGACTGTCAAGAGAAACAAATTAGAGTTGAGAATTACTCTCTTTTGCTTCTTGTAAATGATTATAAAATGTGTAGATCAAGTGATGACAAATAACAGTTCACAATTTAGTGCTAATATTCATGTGCCAGGTGTTTATAATAGAGATAATTCTAAATTATGTCACCAGTCCTTCCATGCTCAGGATATAATTAATTGCCTGTTCAATTTTCAATTTTTACAACCTTTTGTAGAAATTCCATCCCAACACTTAAAATATCAATTATTATCCTAAAAGCCATTTTTTCTCTTCAATAATCCTGAATAATAGTACCTAACCCCTCCCCTCAGAAAATAGAAATCTCTTAATCTCAGTGTTGGAATAAATGAGTTGATCTAGTCCTTTTAACCTGTTTTCTTCCATAAGCACATCTCTCTAGGCTAGAGTCTGCATAGCCCAAATAACAAATAATACTGTATATAAAGGAGAATGTGATGGACTATTTTTAGAAAACATTTTGTATCTTTGTAAAAGGATAGAACATAAAAGGAGAGCTTGCTGACACTCCTCTTTTCCTTTCTTTCAGTCTTGTATAAAAGAAGCTTGGATCTCTGAGAAATCTTACCACCTTGAGATGACAATTATGAATGCAAAAAAAAAATAATAATAGAACAGTAAAAAAAGACAATGTCTGGGCTTCTGATGGGGCTAATGAACTGATACCAGAAACTGCTGACCTGTAGATCTCAAACTTCTTGGTCTCAGAACTTTTTTTAAAACACACATCCATTATCCAGTAATGTCAATATCTTAGCTTTGAAAAATGCACTATGATTATGTAATAAGTTAAAATTAGACGAAACTTGATAAAAGGTATGTAAGAATTTCTTTATCTGTGCAATACTTCTGTAAATTTAAAATTACTTCAGATACAGTAGCACATTCCTATAATCACAGCATTTGGAAGGCTCAGGAAGAAAGATCACTTCTACTTCAAGGACAGTCTGGGATAAACAGTGAGTTCAAGGCCAACCTGTACTACGTAGTGAGATCTGCTTTAAGAAACGAACAAACAAGCAAACAAACAAAATCTACAATTTCAAAATAAAAATTTTAAAACTTCTTGAGGGTTCCTCAAAAATTTGCACTTATATAAACTATGTCTGTTGATGTTTACCACGTTAAAAATAAAAGTGAAGAGATTTTAAAAACTTTATTAATTCATTTAAACATAAGAACAATATCTATTGGGCTGGGGTATTTCTTAGAGATAGAGTGCTTGCCTAACATATGTAAGTCCTATGTTCAATCTCTAGCATCACAAACACAGAAAAATAGCAATAATATGTATCAAATATTAACATGAGTAACATATGTTCATTAAAATTATATTTTCCAAAATAAGCATAAGTTTACTGAGAAGAGTTTTAGACTTCCACAAATTTTTCAGTGTTTATAATAGAAGATAACTAGATTCTTAGCTCCTTCAATTTGTAGTGCTGTATTGTTCACACTCAATCATATAAAGAAAATCTAACTTCATATGGGTAATTTGAAAAAACAACATATTAATGCCCTTTTCAGATAGCTCTAGGTATTTCTCTTTGATAATACATTGAAATTCCACAAATGATAGCTTTCAAAAATATCATTTATAATATGGAATCAGAAATCATTTCAATAAGCTTTTTATACACTTTTAAATGAGTGTCCATCTTACATTTTGAATGGGTCTTCCATTCATAATGATGTTGTACAATGATACATTCACTTATCATTTAGAAAGACTGGTTTACTGGGTAATGAAGTAACTACATTTGACTCATTACAGGAAATGATATTTTAAAATCACATTTGTTAGCATCACTAATCCTATAGGGAAAGTCTAAATTGGGACACTGAGAAGCTCATGGTGGCAGATAGAAATTTTCTAAAACTATAATTTTCATTTGAAAGAATGAATGTTTTTATTGGCAACAAATATTATAAGTTGTTTTCTTTAAAATAGCAGGTTTACTTTGTTTATTTTCAAAAAATGTGCCAAATATTCAAGACTTTATTAGCATAGTTTGCCAGTAAGTCATCCTTTCAAGTAAAAATGTTGCATAAGAAAAGAAACCAGTTCATCTATCTTCTCAATTATGTAAACTTCTTTAGAACCACTAAGCTCTAGCACACAGAGGTACTTTATGCAAACTCCCCATTTTATCCCACAGAATATTAAGAATATATGTACTCAAAGTTGAGATTTAATAAAATTAACAGTTTTACTGCTTTTTCAAAATCATTTGAATGTCTATGAACAGATTAATAAATTAAAAATGTGGTATTTAAATGGAGTACTACATTGCCATAAAGAAAGATAAAATTGAATCATTTCTAGGCAAATGGATGTACCTTGAGAACATAGCATTAATTGAAACAAGTGAGACACTCAAGCTTAAATATCGCATAATTTCTCTTATATGAGAAATTCTGTTTCTCTCTTTCTCAGAGAGACAGAGACAGAGACAGACAGACAGAGTGAGAGAAGAGAGAGAGAGAGACAGAAGTAGGGAGAAGTTCAGATAACTGCTCAAATTATCCTGTTACTTCCAAAATCTTTTAAGATAAATGTTAATTTGTTTAATTTATGCTACTAGTTTCTTTTGTTCATTAAAAATGTTTTGATCTTTTGCTTGCTTCTTCTTTCTAAGAGAAAAACTTTTTTTTTTGTCCAAAACTTCAACTCTGAGTATCATTTTGGCCATTCTTTTAAGATCATATTACATAGTGTATTAATCATTGTTTTTCTCTTCTTATTTTGTTATGAGATTTTGTTTTATTTCTTCAAAGAAGGAAAAAGAGTATTCTAATATTTTCTTTATTAATATCTATTTGTATTATGTTAAAATTTATAAATAAAATATTTGAAAGTGGACCTGTCCCCCTCCAACCAATACCTACCAGTAAAGAAAACAAAGATTACTGCTAACATAGTTTGGTGCCACGCCTTGATTTCTGGTAACTTGCAAGTAGCTTTAGCATCCTTTCATTTGGAGTCATTGGCACAAATGTGAGGGCAGTGAAAAAGGCAAACATCATCTCATTATTGTTTGAAGGTCTCAGGGAGCCACAGGGATCCATGGAACACACTTTGAGAACTATATTGAGGCTTACATGAGAAAATTAAATCCTTATTTGCTTAACCCACTCAAACAGGTTTTATGTTACTAACAACTAAAAGTATTTCTGATACATTCAGCATTTTATATTATTATTTCCTTGTATTCATACTTCCATTTCTGCCTGCAGAAAAGGGGGAAAAAAAGGAAGAAAAGAAAAAAGAAAAGGAGCCTTGTTTTCTTTGAGTCCTTTCCTATGTGAAACCAGAAATCATTTACTCTTCAAAGTTTTATGGCATTTTTATGACTAGTCTGAGGGCTGTTTCTTCAATTACTAGAACAGTGCTAAGCAACCCTTAGACTGCATTTAATTTACTTACCTATGAAGTACTTCCCATGACTTAATTTCTGGAACATGAATCTTACATTATTAAAGTTGCTATGCAATGAAACTACTTACTTCCATAAAAGTATCTTAAAAATCTTCCTCCGTATTATTGTATATTAGACAATCTAGACAGTTGTTTGTCCCAAAGGAACTGAATCAGAAACAAGTACAAAAAGTTGTCAACAGCATGGCATCAGAGACCTTGGACACAAAGTACATGTCACATATACTTCAAGGTGAAGGCAAAGAAGAAAAGTCCCAGGAATAAAGATCAGCTTCTCCTTGGTTTTCTTTTGGAAACATATTGCAGCAATAATGTTAGTTCTCTTTTAACCCAAACGAAGTCACTTAGTATTTTAAATTTCTACTCACTGCAAGATCTAATTGCAACACTTCACATCTGAGTACATTTTAATGTAATAAAACATGTAAGTAATATAAGGAAGGTTTTGAAAGATTTGGGGACAGAACAACAAACAATTTGACCAGTATTTAGCCACAGGCTAAAGGATGAGGGAAAAATACTTTTGAAAGTCTAAAACTCACCAATAAAAATAAGCAGATTTTGAAATCCAAAACGCTCTAATATTATTAAGACAGTGGGCAAATCAATTTCATCTCTAATGTAATATTTAAAAGACAAAACTTTAAAACAATAAATTGTTAAAGAGTAAATATTATAAAAGATGTAAATTCTGGTATTAAAAACATAAAACTAGGAGAAGTAAAAGTATAATATTTGCTTAACGCAATAAAAATTATGTTATCAACTTAAAAATAACAGCATAAGTGTGAAATATTTTATCTAAGTGTTACAGTCATTAGAAAGCAAAAGTCTGTAGTAGATACACAAAACAAAGAAGGAAAAGATCCAAAGTACACTACTGTAGAAAGCCAGAAACTCAAAGTGGAAGAGAGTCAAAGACAAGAAAAGGAAAAAATAATCTTAAAAAAAAAAAAAGAACCAGTAAAGAAACAAAATCACACTAATAAGTCTTACCCTATCAATAATCAAGTATAAATGGATTAAACTCTCCAATCAAAAGACCAAAAATGGCCAAATGGATAAAAATAAGTAAGACCCAAGTACATACTGTCTGCAGCCAGTCATTTTAACTTAAAGGATACTCATAAACTGAAAGTGAAGGATTAGCAGAAGATATTTGGTGCAAATAGAAAGCAAAAGAGAGCAGAAGTAGCTATAATGCATTTGTCTCAAAGTAGTGTTTTGGTGAAAACTCTGTAAAAAGAAAGAAGGAAGATCACCATCTAGTGATAAAGGAGTCAATTCATCAAGAAGGTATAGTTATAAATAGATATGCATACAAGATTAGATCCCCTATACATAGAAAGCAAACATTAAGTGTTTTGAAGTCAAGGATGTATTGCAACATAATAATGGTTAAGGAGGCCAATATCCCATTTTCAACATTGGACATATCATTCACTCAGAAAATTATGGAAACATTGCATTTGAACAACATTTTAAAGCAAAGAAATTCAATAAATGTTTTAATCAATAGCAACAGACTGCATATTATTCTCAAGTGCACAAGAAACATTCCACATGATAGATTATATATGTTAGGCCACAAAAGTTTAACAGACTTAAGAAGATGCAAAATCATATCAAGTATCTTTTTTGACCACAAAAACATGAAACTAGACATCAGTAATCTAAGGAATTGTGAAAAACTAACAGATATGTGGAAATGAAACAGTACGCTCCTGAACAAATACTGGGTCAAATAAAAGAGGAAAGAAAAAGTTAACATTGTGAGACAAACAAAAATGGAAATACTATACACCAAAATAAGTGAGGTGGAGTAAAAGTAGTGTTAAGAGAGAAGTATGTAGCAATAATTATTTATACCAAAAAAGAAGTAATATCTCAAATAAACAATTTAACTTTATACCTCAAGTAAAAAAAGAAAACACACTAAGCACTAAGGTAGCAGAAAGAAGTAAATAACAAGATATAAGTACATGAAATACAGACTAGAAAACCAATAAAAGAGATCAATAAGAATAAAAATTAGCTTCTTAAAACTCTAAACAAACAATTAAAAGCTAAACAAAAATGACAAACCCAGGCTGGGGTTTTAGCTCAGTTGTGGAAGTGCCTGCCTGGCAGGCACAAGGGTGTGAGTTCAATCCCCGGTACCAAAAACAAAGAAACAAACAAAAAAAGACAAGCCCCTAGAAAGAGAAAAAAGAGAAGTTCTGAATAAATAAAATCAGAAACAAAAAAGGAAACATTACAGTGGATAACACAGAAATGCAAAGGACAATTTAAAAAGCACTACAAACCATTATATAACAAATTTAAAAACACCTGAAAATATGGATAAAATTCCTAGAAACATATGACCTACCAAGATTGGTTCATGAAGAAACTGGAAATCTAAACAACCTAATAGTAAGAGGATTTGAACCACTAATTAAAGTTTCCCAACAAAGAAAAACCAGGAAGACTAAATGGCTTCATAACTGAATTCTATCAAATATTGAAAAACAAAACATTTTTCTTATTTTAAAGAGAAAAAAACTCAGAAAAAAAACAAACAAAAGAAACAAACAAACAACAACAGCATCGAAAACCCCAAAACAATAGCAATGTAGGATTTTAAGACATGATGATAAGAATTTAGCAGTGGTTGTTATATTGCATATTATTATCCTCAAAGTAATTGCTCAGGATACCAGATACAGGCTTGCAAGACTGCACAAACAATATGAGCACTAACTGTTCTGTTCCTTGAAGTAACAGAATTAATAGTACAATTTTTTTAGATATAGATATAGATATAAATATAAATATAGATATAGATTGCTTTTTCTTTCCTTCTTTTCTCCTTTTCCCCATCCTGGTTGTTCTTTCCCTTTGAGCAATTTCTTTTCCTTTCACCATATCTATTGTACCTTTTGGATCTTATTTATTCTTTCAGTTTCTTACACTAGGGAGACAATATTGTGTTTACACATGTGAGTCTGATTTATTTCAATTATGAGTATGGTCTCAAGTTGCATTCATTTACCTAAAAAAGCCTCAAATTTATCCTTCTGTATAGCTGGGTAGTACTCCATTGTATAAAAATACCACATCTTTTTAATCCATTCTGCAGTTGATGGACATTTTGGTTGCTTCCAAGATTTAGCTACTATAAATTGTGCTGCTATAAACATGCATGTACATATATTGCTGTGGTATGATGTTTTTAATGCCTCTGGGGAAATACCCAGAAGGGGAATAGCTGGGCCACATGGGACCTCTGATTCTAAATTTTGAGGAATCGCCACACTGATTTCCACAGTGGTTGTAACAGTCTACATTCCTACCAACAATGGAAAAGGGTTCCTTTTTCCCCACAACCTCTCCAGGATTTGTTATTGGTTCATTTTGTGATGATGACCATTCTTTTTGGAGTGAGATGGAATCTCAGTGTTGTTTTAATGTGCATTTCTCAAATGACCAATGATCTTGAACATTTTTTCATATATTTATTTGCTGTCTGTATTTCATCTGAGAATTGTGTATTCATCTCAGATGCCCATTTTTGGATTGGGTCTTGGAATTTGGACAGCCTGAATTTTTTCAATTCTTTATGCATTCTACATGGAAGTTCTTTGTCTGAAGGGCAGTTGGCAAAAATTTTCCCCAATCTGTACAGTTTCTGAAAAACAAAACTTTAACCAGTTTTCCTCAAACTCTTCCAAAAATATTGAAGAAGAGAGAATTCTTCCAAACTCATTTCATAAGACCAGCATCACTCTGACATCAAAGCCCAACAAAGACATACAGGAAACTAAAACTACGGTGTCACTATCACTCATGAGTATAGATGCAAAAATTCTCAGCAAAATACTAGCAAACTAGTCTCAACAGCATATTAAAAGGATGCTTCACCATGATCGGGTGAGATTGATCTGTGTGAAGAAAGGGTGTTTTGAAATATATAAATTGACAAACTTGTCTCATCATATTAACAAAAAGGAGAGAATATTTGATCATATCTGTGTTGGTGTGATCACAAGACGTTGAAATTTTAAAGTTATTACAGTTAAAAATAAATTAGAAAAACAAAAGAAACAAACAACAACATCAAAAACCCAAAACAATAGCAATTAAAATACTCAAAATACTCCCCCTTGCTGTGAACACACTTATCCTATTCTTTTTGCCACTTTCTGAAGCAGTTCTGAGAAGTCCTTCTTTTGTGAATATTTTTAGCTACATTATTGTGGCTGCCTCTATGTCCTGAATCAATTCAAAATATTTACCTTTCATGGCCATTTTGCTTTTGTGAAAGAGCCAGAAATCACATGGTGCCAGATCCAGTGAATAAGAGGAATAATGACACACTGTGATGTTTGTGATGCTTTCAAAAGCCTGTCTTTCCTTTAGATAGAACTGGACAACAGTTTTCATGGTCTGTTTTATCACACCTCATAAAATCACAAAAGCTGATGTGTAGAAATCCTTCAGAAAGTGACAAGAATGGTCAGATAAGCATGAGCCAAGCTAAGGGAGTATCTTGTAGGGAACTGATGGCAAAATGTCTTTTACTGCAGTACATTTTAAAAATTAAACTTGCAACATATTTTTCAATCACTCCATATAGGTGCAAAACTAGACAACGTTCAATATTACTGCATAATAAAAATTCTCGGCTGAGCATGGTGGCACATGCCTATAATCCCAGCACTGAGGAGGCTGAGGCAGGAGGATTGTTGTGTATTCAAGACCAGTTTGGGCTACAAAGTGAGCTCAAGGCCATCCTGAACTGCACACCAAGACCCTGTTGCAATGAATAAATAAATAAATAAATAAATACTCAACAAACTAGGTATAAAAGAAAGTTTCCTTAACACAAAAAATGCCATATACAGCAAGACCCACAGATAACATCATATTCAATGATGAAACATTGAAAGTGTTGTCTTCAAAATGAGGAAGAAGACAGCAATGCTCATTCTTATTATTTCTGTTCAACATTAGTACTAGAAATCCTAGCCATAGAAATTAGGCCAAAGAAAGAAATGAAATACATGCAAATAGAAAAGGATGTGGTGATACAATGGCTAATATATTGTATCAACTTGAGAAGTTTAGAAGTTTAATTAAGAGACTCAGCAGGGAGCCAGGGTTCTTAATAAACATCCTTATCCTTTACAAGAGCAGGGCACAGAGATTTTGTGATTACTACACCTGCCCTAGGGGGTGGTAGCCTGCTTAAAATGTAAGGGAGGAAAAGAGGCTTGCTTCCCCAATTCCATTTGCTCTGGCTGCTTTTGCTGGCTGCTACCTTGAAGTGTTGCCCCTGTACCATGCCACTCTGCCTCGGAGCCAACTGATTACAGACTGAAACCTCCATAAACTGTGAGCTAAATAAACCTTTCCTTCCTTAATTTTCAGGTGTTGGGTGTTTTGTCTGAGCAAGAAGAGAAAAGTAAGCAAGACAGGTGACAATGTTTTTGTTTGCTGATTGCATGATCTTATATGGAGAAAATTCTAAAGAATCCAACAAAAACTGGTAGCACTCATAAATGAATTTATTGAAGCTGCAGGACACAAAATGAACTTATAAATATTAGAGTATTTCTACACAATAGCAATGAACTGTCTGAAAAAGACATTAAGAAAACAGTCTTATTTTCAATAGCATAAAAATACTTAAAAGAAAATTTAACTAAGAAAAAAAAGATATGTGTCCTGAAAACTATACAACATTGATGGAATAAATTAAAAATGACACAAATATTTGGAAAATATCCTGTGTCCTACATTGGAATAATTAATATTTTTTAAATGTCCATACTCTTCAAAATCACCTATAGATTCAGTGCTGTCCCTATCCAAATTTCAATGTCATTCTTTAGAGAAACAGAAAAACATTTCCAAAATTCATATAAAACCACGTAAGATCCTGAATATCCAAAATAATCTTGACCAAAAAGAAAAAGCTAGAGGCATCACATTGCTGAATTTCAAAATATATTGCAAAGTTATAGTAACTATGAAATAAATTGGGCAATAAAGGTTGAAATATCGCATGATTTCTCTTATATGAGAGACCCAAAATGTAAATAAAGAGCCAAATAAAAATCAGATGGTAGGAAACAGGAAGATAGTCCTGCTGCAAAAAGGAAGGGAAGCCAGGAAGGAGGGAGGGGAAAGGGTGAGGAAGGGAAGGGGATTAATATACAATATATATACATGCACCTACTCCCTACAGTGAATGTATTTATTTTGTATTGTAAACATGTACTAATAAAAACAAATAAATTCCATTTAAAAAGGAAAATGAAAAGTTATAGTAATCAAAACAGCATGGTACTGCCATAAAAACAGTCACTAATCAATGAAATAGTAGACAATGCCCACAAATAAACCTATACAACTATGGTGAGTTGAATTTTGTTAAAGGTGCCAAGAGCCCACATGGAAAAAGGATAATCTCTTCAATAAATGATGTTAGAAAAACTGGATATATATAGAGAAGAATGCAAATGGAACCTTACATCAACCCTCATAAAAGAATCAGTTCAAAATAGATTACAAATACAATGTATGAAACATTTTATTATGTGAGAAACTCAAATTATAAATAAAGAGCAAAAACAAAAGATAGTAGGATGTAGGCTAGACAGATCTTTCTCAAAGGGGGGCAAGATCAAGATGGGGAGGCATGAGGGAAGAGAGGAAAAGCAGATAAAAAGGGAATTTAGATGCATTATCTACTTGTGCCAACTCCACAAAAGAAATGTGAGCATTATGTACTGCAAACACATACTAATAAAAAAATAAAAATAAACAACAATTTCAGGCAAGAAAAAAATCTGCTAGTAGAAACCATAATAATGGCACATGAGGAACCACACAGAGACTGAAACTGTGGGGAAGATCAAATTTTATTCCTCTCCCTGCAGTCAGGGTTGACATTGAAGTGATATCAGCAGCAACCTAAAGGGGAACTGAGTATATATAGGTTTTAAGGTTGGGGTGCAGTTTTATAGAATCTCAAAAAAATCTGAATGAAATATTTGAGTTTAAGGCTGTAAGGTCAAGCAGCACAGGTTGGCACACAGAGCCAGCATCAGGGGACTACAGGGTGACCTCAACCTCACATTATATTTCTTTATTGCACTTGCTTCTTGTTTACCAGGGGCAAACTATTGCCACTAATGCAGAGTCCATTGTGTGTAGTGGGCAGTGCAAGTCTCTTTCAGGTCACTCTCAGGCCAATCCTGAAAGAAACTGTAGAGGAAATGATGCATAACATTGATCTGGGAAGGTATTTCTTGTATATGCCCTCAAAAGCACAAGGAACAAAAACCAGAATAGACAAATAGGGCTGCATCAAACTAAAAACTATGAGCGCAGTAAAAGAAACAATAACATGATGGGCCAAACCAAAGAGTAGGAAAAAATATTTGTAAATCATACATAAGATAAAGGTTTGTTATCTAAAATGTCATAAGAACTCAAAGCACTCAATAATATGACAATAAGTAACCTATTAAAAGTAAGCTCTTTACCTCAAAAAACTAAAAATAAAGCCAGATGTGGTGGCACATATCTGTATCCCAGTACTCCAGAAGGATCAGAATTTTAAGTCCAACTGGGTAACTTAGTGCCTAAGACTCTGTCTCAAAATAAAAAATTGAAAAGGGTTGAGGCTATAGCTCAATGTGAAGGCCCTGGATTCCATTCCCAGTATAAAAAAGTAAATGGAAAAAACTTAATTCTGAACCAGGAGAGTTAATATTGGTAATATGTAATACTTCTCAAACTAACCTACACATTCAGCACAGTTACTTTCAGAACTTTTTTGTAGAAATTCAGAAGCTGATTCTAAAGTGCATGTGAAATTTTAAGGGACTCAGAATAATAAAACCAATACTGAAAACAAAACAAAACAAAAAAACCCCAAAAGTTAAATGACTCACGATTCTTAATTTCAAAGCTCAATTAAAAAAAAAACAGTAATGAAGACATTGTGCTATTGGCATGAGGATAGATTTATAAATCATTGGAGTGGAGCTG
Organism: Dasyprocta punctata; assembly: GCA_004363535.1. Lineage (NCBI taxonomy): Eukaryota > Metazoa > Chordata > Mammalia > Rodentia > Dasyproctidae > Dasyprocta > Dasyprocta punctata. The sequence continues at coordinate 106,288 of RJWM01001244.1, forward strand.
AGAGTTCAGAAGTAAGTCATATGTCTATTTTCAACTGACTTCCAGCAAGGAAACCAATAACATTCAATGGATGAAAATAATCTTTAGCAAATTCTGCTATAACAATTGGATATTCACAAAGAAAGAACTCATATCTCTACTCTAAACAATATAAAAAGTTGATTCAGAATGGATCAGCAACCTAAACATAAGAGTCTACATAATAGACTTAGAAGAAAATACGAGATAACTCTTAAATGACCATGGATTTGCAACAATTCTTAGGTATGACACTCAAGGCATGAACAAAAAAATTATAAAGAAAATTATACCTCTAGTTTTAGTTTTTTGATGAAACTCCATAATGATTTCCATAGTGGTTGCAGTGGTCTACACTCCCACCAACAGCGGAGAAGTGTTCCTTTTCCCCCCACATCCATGCCAGCATATGTCATTAGTTTTTTTCATCATAGTAGTCATTCTTTCTGGAGTGAGATGGAATCTTAGTGTGGTTTTAATTAGAATCTATCAAATAGCCAGTGATGCTGAACATCTTTTTCAAGTATTTATTTGCCATTTTTATTTCTTCCTCTGAGAAGTGTGTATTCATCTCAGATGCGCATTTTTCGATTGGGTCTTTAAATTTGTGGGGGCTCTGAGCTTTTTGAATTCTTTGTATATTTTAGATATTAGTCCTTTGTCAGAGAAACATGTGGCAATTTTTTTCCCACTCTGTGGGTTGTCTTTTCACTCTGTTGCTGTGCAAAAGCTTTACAATGAGAAAGATCCCATTTGTCGATTCTTTGTGATAGTTCCTATGCAATCAGGATTTTGTTCATAAAATCTTTACCTACACTAATGTCTTCAAGAGTTCTACCTAGTCTATCTTCCAGCAGATTTAACTTGTGAATGTCAGATATTTCATCTCAGCAACCAGAAAATAATTAAGATCAATTTTGGTACTGGCTGGGATTGTTACAGTGATGCTACCTGACCATGTGATTCAAAAACCTTTGGAGCTTACTTGTGAAAGGATTTTGAAAAGCTTTGGAGATTGCAGCTGGAGAAGCAACCCTGGAATGCTGTGAGAAAAGCTTGATGGGAAATTTTGGAGAGATCAGAAGACCAAAATGTTGACAGTAAAGCATTTAGCAAAAGAGGCAAGCTACCAAATTACTGACAGCTATTTTTTTGTCAAAAGAATGAGAAAGTTGAGGTGAGTATCACACAGAACAGAAACATGAGGACAGAAAGGCATAATAACAGGCTGTCTGGTTATTTAACTTGTACCCATGGAGTGACTGTAAATGAGAAAAAGAGAAAAGGGGCAGATAAACTTGAAGCAGGTCTGCAAGCCTCCCATAGCTGGAGGAAAAACACAGAGAAACAAACAAACAAACAAACAAACAAACAAACAAAAAGTGCCTAAAGGACCGTACCTGGTATCCTGACCTGCTAAGCCAAATATGTTATGGTTTTAGGCATGCTGGAGTCTCCTTCTAGAGGTGGTTTCTAGGTTCTTTCTGTCCTGAGCAAAGAATTGATCAAGACAAGCACTTACAGTAGCAAAGTTTTATTAAAATATGAAAAGAAACAGACACTGCAGAGTGATTTTGGGCCAAGTGAAAGTGGAAAAAGAAATATACCCTATAGTGTCAGAGTGGGCCATTTCTTATGAGAGAACACAGAGGCAAAAACTCAGTGTAGGTAGTCCTATTTGTGTCATCCACTCCTTAGGCTGACACCAGGTCTAAGTCATCCTATAGAAAATCTGCTTTAGTTCTCACGAAAAATCCATGTGCAGGTTTTCGGGAACTGTTCTGCACATGTGTTCTAGGATTTTGTAATTTACAGGTCACACCTGCTCCCCCAGCTAGTTTTACCACACCCTAGTCTTCTGTCACATGGAGTGATAAAGGTTTCCATCCAGATTTCAGAAGAAGACTTGGGAGGCCAGGTAGTGTGGCCCTGAGAGGGCAGTGTGTGAAGCTGTGTCTGTGAAGCTGAATGCACAGTGGAGACCCCCAGGAAACTTGGATTTTCTGAGGAAATTTGCAAGGAGAGAACAAAACTGGCCCAAGAGACAGATTGTGGGACGTACAGCCACTAATAGTGCTGCAAGGGCTGGGTCGGCCAAGCCCTTTGGAGTTCACAACTTGCTGCAGATTATCATGGATCCTGGACAATGAACTATGGGACTTTGTATGTGTCCTGCCAGATTATTTTCTTACTTTGGCCCCATTCTTTTCTATCTCCCTATTTGTACCTTTTGGAATGGGAATGCTTATCTCATGCCATTTTACCTTGGAGTGTTTAATTCTCTTTTCACTTTTATAGCGGCTTGCAACTAAGTTTGCCTTAAATCTCAGAGGAGATTTGGGACTTGGACTTTTTACCAGTGCTGTAACTATTAGGACCATAGCAACTCTTAGAGATACACTAAATGAATTTTGCATAAAGGGATGCACATGCGTTTTTTGGAGTCCAGTAGTAGAATGTTATGGCTTATATCTAGATGTCCTCTCAAAGCCTCATACACTCATAGGTGAGGCTTTTGAGAAGTGACTGGATCATGGGTGTGAGATACTAGATTAGTCCACTAGTGGGTTTATAGCTGGGCCTGATGTTGGGAAGTGAAGCCTCATGGAAATAGGTGGGTCACTGTGGGCATGGCCTGGAAGGTGGTACTGTGTATGTACCTCTTTCCTCTTCCCTTGATGGCTCTCTGCTTCCTGCCTGCCATGCCTCTCTGCAGTGCTGCCTTGTCTTGGAGCCAGTTGACTATGAACTTGTTATGGTTTGTGTCTAGTAATGCTAGGATCAAAGACACTAAGATTAAGGATGTGAATACTACTCATCCTAAGTAGCCTGAATAAGATATAAAGGATAGAAAGAGCTGTGGTAACCCCATGTTGCTTTTGCTACCTTCTGCCTGCCATAAACTGTTTCTCCTCTGCAATATCTGTCTGCTGTGCCACTCTGCCTTGGAGCCAGCCAATCATGGATTGAAACTTCTACATAGCATGAGCTAAACAACCTTCTCTCTCTTAACTTATGAGTGTCAGGTAGTTTGTCTCAACAACGAGAAAAGTAACACAGGACCAAAACCTCTAAACACTGTGAGCGAAAACAAACCTCTCTTTCTTTACTCTGTGGGTATTGAGTATTTTGTCCCAACAACAAGAAAGTAACTAAGATACCTGGTGTAGAAAACTGGTGGTTCTTAAACATAGAATTTCCATATGACCCTGCAATTCCAATTTTCACACTTGAAAGATTGAAAATAGGTACTCAGACAGGTATGTATACATTTATACACATCACGTCACGACATTAGTCACAATAGGGGGGCACTATTCCACTAATAATGGAAACAGCCAATATATCCTTCAGTGAATAAATGAATAAACCAACTGTGTATATCCATCCAACAAACAATAGTCATAGAAATCAATGAAATGATGCACGCTACCACATGGATGAACCTTGAAGACATTATGCTGAATAAAGAGAAGCCATGCACACAAGACCACAGATTATATAATTTTATTTATATGAAATGTCCAGAATAGTCAAACCTACAGAAACAATAGATTAGTAGTTGCTTAGGGCTGGTGAGTTTCTGGGAATGAGTTGGTAGCTAAGGCCCTTTTTTAAAGGGTCTTTTTTCCTTTTGTTTATTTATTTATACTTTAGACAATGAAAATGTTCCAAAATTGATTGTGGTGATGCATGCCTTGTCTGTCAATATGTAAAAATATTAACATGTACATTGTAAAAGAAATGATGTGAATTATCTCAATAAATCTATAAAATAAAATAATTTCTTATAAAATATAAAGATAAAATTCATATAGATTTTTATTTAATGTCTCTCATGCAAAAGTTTTTATCAAACTATTTGGGATCCATTTCTCTGAAAATTGTTGGTGTGCTTGAACTACCATTCTTGTCCAGAGAGAAGAGATGCTAAATATATACCTGGGAAGACAGTGCATGGCTAAACCACTTGACAGTCCCAATTGCCAAACTTATCTGAACTTGGGCCAGAATAAATGGTATTGAATTATTACAATACAGGGAGATAAGTGTTATATTGGTCCTATTCAATAAGATACAAGCTGGAAAGTCAGATTAAGAAAAAGACATTTAAACATCTCTATATCATTTATGAGCCAGGGTCACAGAAGACAATAATCAAGGTTTGTAAGGAAAGATTTCTGGGAGCTTCCATGGGTCAAGTTAGTTCAAGCAGAGGGGCAGGCTGGGAATGGAAGGATACAGGTATATAAATGAAGAGATATAAACAGGGTAACTGAGGACAGGAATCACTAGGTGATCTAATTGCAGACAATAGCTCTGCAATTCTGTGACTCATACCTACCAGATCCTATATCAAAGCATCTTAAAAATGGGCGATATTTGAAAAAAAATGCACTCATATGTTCTGCAGATTGGGGACATGCACAAGTTATAAGAGGTAATACTTGCTATGTTTTATTTTTGTGTGGTCTGTGTTTGCTTCGGTCTTCTGAGACAAGCTCTCATTATGTAGTTCAGAATGGCCTGGAACCCAGAATTTTCCTGCTTCAACCTCCCTCAGTGCTGGGATTATAAGAGTGCTGGGATTACAGTCACTGTGCCCAGTTGAAGGATTACTATTTGTGTGCTACTCACAGGCTAGTGAAGCCTAAAATAATGAAAAATGTGGACAGAGTTCCTAACCCTTCTAGAGCAGCTCAAATGATCTTAAAGTACATGAGATTTTTGACCTATGATTTGAAGGAGTACATGGAGTTTATCATAGTGGGAGAACATCTAAAGAGCATTGCAGATTACAGCAGAAGGGATGCACAAAGACATACATGCTCTCTGTGCCTATTCATGGGAATCCATTTGCGTGGAGCAAGTGTTTATCACTGTGTACATCTTCACATGTACATACTTAATGGAAATCCTTTCATTTGACTATAGTCACCACTCAGAGCAGCTCGACTCTTTCACCAGTTTGAATTTTTAAAATACTAGAATTATAACGAGCATAAGATGCCATCTACCCTCCCTCCCTAAATGCAAGCAATAATCTCAAAGCTATTGGCAGTTCCCAAGGCTCAATACATATCTTGTGCCTGGTGTGATGGCACAGGCCAGTGATCCCTGCACTTGGGGGGCTGAAATAGGAGTACTGCCATGAGCTTGAAGCCACTCTGGGCGACATAGTGAGTTCGAAGCCAGCCTGAACTACATAGCAAGACCCTGTCTCAAAAAACAACAAACAAACAAAAATATCTTGCTTATATATAATATCTGCTTTTTCATGTAAATTTAGAGGCACTAAACATCCCTATAAGATTTAGAAGGCCGAAGGAAGCCGGGCGTGGTGGCGCATCCCAGCACTCGGGAGGCTGAGGTAGGCGGAGCATTGTGAGTTCCAGACCGGCTTGGGCTACAACTCGAGCACAAGGCTGGCCTGAGCTACATAGTGCGACCCTGCCTCAAAAAACCAGGCCGGGAGTTTGCTCAGTGGCTCAAGCGCCTGTCTGGCAGGTGCAAGATTGTGAGTTCAATCTCCGGTGCCGCAAAAAAAAAAAAAAAAAAAAAAAAAAAAAAAGGCCGAAGGAATGCCAGAAAACAAACAGCAGCTCCTCGGTGTTTCTTCTGATAATCCAATGGTCTGTTAATTTCACAGACAATGAGAATAAAAAGTTATCTTTTTTGGAATTTGTTGGTGTAGGAGTGGAATTTGTACATGTGACACTCTATTTGAATGGAGAACAACAAGAAAATTACTGATAAAGTGTTAATATTGAATTGTTAGTGAATCACTGTTTAACTATATCATCTAAGTATCACGACAGAGCTTACACTAGCAGATGTTGTGATGCTAATTTAAAGTCATTGTTGTGCCACTCCTCAGTCTTTATTTCTTTTACGATGCCTCAAACAAATGGTTGAATTAATTTATCAGGAATTTGTACAAAGTAAAATTTACCTTACTTAAAAAAAAGACACAACTTAGTGTTCATGTAGTTAAATATCCTAGAATAAGCACAAATTACAGTCTAAAATTTGATCTTGAAAATTCAGTTTTAAAAAAAGCAACCCTAAAATTCCATAAACAAATTAATATGAAATTTGAAGTTGTATGACTGTCCTCTTCCAATGCAATTTGTGACAGTATTTCAAAAATTACAAATGAAAATGCTGATAGCAGAAAAAAACCTGTGTGAATATTTATACACAAAGGCATATGCACTATATTTAGCCTTTCTATTGTCAAATTTCTGAAACTACATTGTTAGTAGAATTAAACATCAGAAAATGTCTATGACAAACTAAAATAGTCACTAACATTTCATTTTTAGTAGTGTTGATTTTAAACTTAAATCCCTTGGGTTTGTAAAGTAACATTACCTAGGTATTCTTTCATCATTTTCAGGTGTTAGAAGCACTAAAATTACTTAAAATGATATCTACATGTTATGCACGTTGGAGCAAAACTCCTAAGTTTTCACTACCTACACAAAGAATTGTCAGAGTTGTAAAATATATGGTCTGTTTCTTAAAAGTTTGTAGTCTAATTGAAGAGATTAAATATGCATGTACAAAATGACAAACATATGACTATGCTTGTGTCCAGTGAGTGTAACACAAAATAGCAGTTCTAGGAATTTAGAAGAGGATCTGAGATTACCTGTATAAAAGGTATGAACAAACTATATGATGAATGTGTACATTTTTAAAAAATGTATTAAAGTAAAAGGCATTCTGCCATTAATTTGCCTCAGTATCCTCCCCTTCACTTTGAACACACATATTTTTATAGTTACTACCACTTTTGGAGCCTTTCTGGAAGTGCTCTTTCCTGTCTTATGAAGTGTGATAAAAAAATATGATGAATGATGTTACCTAGTGTCATCCAATGGAAAGAGATTATGGTGTGTCTTCATCCACTTCCTTCACCAGATCAGGCGGCTTGTGGATTCTGGCTCTTCCTCATAGTCAAAATTACCAAGAAAGATAAATGTTTTGAATCAGTTCAAGACATCAAGGCAGACACAACAGGGCAACTAAAAGCACTCACAAAAGAGAACTTCCAGAACTGCTCCAGAAAGTGACAACAATGATGGGATAAGTGTGAAACATGGGAGAGTATGAGGGGGATTAATGAGAAAATCTTTTATTGTAATAATTTTTTAAAAACTAATAATTCACTGTAAGGTTTGATCACATTTCATACATGACTTCATAAGGCTAGAATTTCTAAAGTACATTCTTTATTATAGGCTATTCAACTACAATTAGAGCCAAGATATTATTTGTTAGACAATAGTGTATTGGTTATTGTTTTATATCCCTGGAATGATTAATTATTTCAAATGTAATTTTTCCATACTAAAAATAAAATTGAGCAAAGTTTAAACAAACACTTCTAATTTCCTAAAAACAGTACATCTTTTTTTCTCTCTACCTATGTGACTTTCACAAATGAGTCATTAAGTTTTCTTTATTTCATTTTATAAATTCACAGTTCCCTTGACTTTCAGGGTCTTTTGTTGTTCTTGCTATTTTTTGTCAGTACCGGGGATCAAACTCACAACCTTGCACCTGCCGCCAAGCAGGTGCTTAAGCCACTGAGCCAAACTCCAGGCCCTATTTTTTCTGAGGCAGGGTCGCACTATGTAGTTCAGGCCAGTCTTGCTCATGTTGTAGCCCAAGCCGGCCTCAAACTCATAATGCTCCACCTACCTCAGCCTCTTGAGTGCTGGGATTAAAGGCGTGTGCCACCACACCCGGCTGACTTTCAGTTTTTTTATATGATATAGACTTCAACTATAAAAACAAAAATGTATTTGCTTTAAAAAATTGGTTTACTCTTAGTATCATTAAGCAATAATTTCAGTAAACAGCCCCTCCTAGTCCCTTTGTATATAGAAAAGGCTGCTTAGTATTTAAGTGAATATGACTTGTTTAAAATAAGACATAGAGGTGATAGTCACATATAAGCTGACCTCTGTAACGATTGTGATCTTCCAATTGCAGGGGAATATTTTTTTTCTTTGCTTTGCTATTTCAACAAGCATTTACTAGGTACATACTATGAGTCTGGCACTATGTTAGACATCCAGGAGACAAAAATGGAAAGAGAAAAAAATGTCTCTGTGATTTTGTGCCTAAATATTCGCAGTAGAATGGGATGATTGCAATAAATGTCAAAAATGTCATAATATGGCTTCTAAGACCTTGTTTGACTTTGTAATTGTAAATTGATAACTCTCCTCCCATTTCATTAGTCTTACCTTTGCCTCAAATGCTCAAATTTTTTATTTCGGGGCCTTTGCAAATGTTATTTCTCTCCCCTGTAATGTTTTTCCTTGTACTCATCAGCTAGTTGTGTGTCCCATTCGCCTAATAAATCATAAATATCATTTCCTCGGAATGTCCTTCCTTAACCCGTCAGATTTTATTTTCTTCCTGTTCCATACTGTCAGTGTACTCTTTACTTTTAACTTTGCCCCTAACTTCAATGGTAATTATTTGTGTAATCATTTATTGTCTGTCTCCTCCATGAGATTTTAAACTCCATGCAGGCAGAACTTCAAAGTATAATTTTTAAAAATACAATGAATGCTTAAATTTTAAAAAATATTAGAATAAAAGACACATTGCCATTTAACTCCCTCAAAATACTGGCCCTTCCTTTGAACTCACACATCTCGTGGCATTCTAGCCACTTTCTAAAGCAGTTTTGGAATTTCTGCTTTGCTATCATAGTTGCCTCAATGTCCTGACTTGGCTCAAAGCATTTACTTTCATGGTCATTTTAACTTTGGAAAGAGTTGAAAGTTGAAAATTTCTAGATTTAGTGAATAAAGTGGATTAAGAGACACCAAAATGCTTTATTTGACAGAAATTTCCATAAATAGCTGATAAACAGGGGGTTCACAAAATACAATGAAAGTTTAAACTTTAAAAATTTATTACAGTAAAAGGCACATTGCCATTAATCCCCCTCACAATTACCCCCTCCCGCACACACACTTTGAACACACTCATCCCATCATTCTTGCCAAAGTGACTTTTACTGTAAGAAGTTTTTTTTTTTTTTTTTTTTTTTTTTTTTTTTTTTTTTAAATCTTAAACAGCACTGTAATTTTCAATCAGCCCTTGTACTTCAATATTAGATACTAGTATGTCCCCTGTGGACAGCGTAGTACCTGGTACACACAAGTTGCTCAATATACATTGGTGGAAAGAATAGAGGAAGGAAAGACAAGAGGAAGAAAGAGAGGAAGGGAGGGAGGGAGAGAAGAAAAGAGAAAGGGAGGCAGGGTGGGGATTGGATGTGCCTGAAAAAGAGAGTGACTTTCCTCTCTTTATGAGAGTCAAGAGAAGGCTTCACAGAGATGCCAATTTTTAAAGTTTTCTTTCTTCACCAGTGTCCCTAGCTTCTCCATCACCTGTTTTCTGAATAACAGCTTTATTTTGTTTCCAGTTTCAAGAAAAGTGCTAACACCACTCACTGCTTGACAGTGATTATACACTACCATGAAATTTTAAAGTGACCTCAATGCACTACTGTCCCAGTGGCTTAAAATAGGAGCTACTGAGTGAGCAGTTCCATACCCCAAACTCTGGATCTTCCCCTCCTTTCCTCTTTACTAAAATTTCTTATATTACATCTGCATGTATCTGCATTTCTATCATACAAAATAAACACCAAAATTAGATCCCTTAGGTCATTTATAAATGTACTGCTTCATTCCTCCCTGCTCTCCATTCCCACAGGTAATTATAAGTTGCTTGAATAACATGATAACCATTAGTCTTAGAGAAACTGATACAAGCAAAAGTAACAATTCCCTTCTCTTCCATATAGTACCTGCAGTCAGAGGCCTCCGCATGTTTTTTTATTACTGAAAGACTAGACAAGATAAAATTAGTCATTTTAAAAGGTTCAATAGCAACCCAGTTTTTTTAAAACGCCAAACAATAACACCTCTTTCCATACTTCAAAAGATTAATATAGCATTTGAAATTATCTTTGTCATTCCACTTTTATTGTAATGTAGCAATTTCAAGTTGCTGTAGTAACCATTTTTGATTTGAGTGAAGGCTTCATTATTGTCATTTAAATAACTTAGTTTTGTTTTCTACTCTAGTTTCATATGAGTTTAAAAAATGAAAAGTGGATTTGTCTTTTACTAGTCTCAAAATATTATGAAACATAGACAATACAGAAAATGATTCTGTATGACTAATACTGTAACTGTCTATATACTAATCATCAGTATCTATTTTAGAAATATTAGACATTGCAGTACAGCAGATCATTGTTCCATATAATTAAATATGGGTGCTAGCAACTAATCTCCAATACTACACTGGAAAGTATACAACATGCAACTACCTCTGCAATAACTAATTGCTAAAGAATACTTATTTTACTTCATATTACTTGAGAAATATAATGATGACATTTATTAAATAGCTTGTGGATCAGGAAAAAAATCTCATAATGAATTAATCTGCATTTGTTGTGATATTCAATTCATGTCAGTTGAATTGTTCATGTCTGATTAACTTTTTTAAAATTAATTTCATTGGTACATTTTATATACATAATGATCACATTCATCATAGAGAATTTGTACCAGTACATAACATATCTTCATTCTTCTTTTTTCATCAATCTCCTCCCATCCCTTCAACCCCTCTTCTCCTTACAACATTTTTGTTTCCATTTTTCCTTCTCTTTTTTTCTTTTCTCTTCCTTTCTTTCTCCCTCTTCCTCCTTTGTTCCCCTTTTCATTTGAATATTTTCTTTCAATTTCTCAATATCTATTATTAATAATAGCTCCACTCATAGCTCAGTGCTTAACTAGCCAACGTTACCAATTAGATTCCTGAAACGACAAATCTGTTACCCAGGTCATCACAGCTTTGAGGTTAGCACAGTATTATGGTGTAAGGAGAATTTTTATCTTACAGAGTAAAAACAAATCCATAGTCATTAAAGGGACAATTAGATAATTAGCATAAATCCCCATACATGCTTAAAACTTGTCTAAGTTATCCAAGATTTACCAAATGAAAGTACAAAAATGCATTTAAAAATTTTAAAACACTAAATTTAAAATGACGAGATAATGACTATTTGAACATTCAGGCAAAGGTAATTTGAAATTTATTGAGTATTAATTCATTGTTTTTACATGCACATAAATAGCATATTTAATCTATGAAATTGGAATTCTTTTGAAAATAATTCATTTGTTCAATATTATTTCAGTACCTAAAGAAATGGAAAGGCTGAAATACAAAGCAAAGTCTACTGATGAAAAAACTGAAATGATATTTTTATTAGCAATGCATAGTTACTAAAAACTTTATAAAATAATTGCATTTGGACAATATTCTATGATTTATAAAATATTTACCCAACATGATATTTAATCTTCTCAATGGTACTTTGAGGTAAGCTTTATCACCATTTTGCAAATTAAAAAACAAACCTAAAGCTCATTTAAACATAAGACTTTCCAAGGTCACAGAGCTAATGAGTGACAGTCATCTGACACATAACCAGTGCTTTTCCATTAAATTTATATTGTATCTCATTTTAATCATTAAAGAGTCATTTGTAGTGCCAATTAATAAAGCACAAATCCTTATTAGACTAGGGCATCAGGATACATGAACAGTGAAAAAGCACAAGTTCCATAAACTTTCAGGCTTATCCACCAGATTTTAGGATAATACTCAGAAACATTCTTCTATATCAAACTCATAGGAATTTCTAGAAACTACCTTTCAAGTCTAAACAGTCTTCCACCTGATTATTTTGTTTGTTTGATTGGTTGGTTTGTTTTTCATTTTTGTGAGACTGGATCTCGCTTTGTAGTTCAGGCTAGTGAGCACACTATGTAGCCCAGCCTGGCCTCAAACTCATGATAATTCTCCTGCCTCAGCCTCCCAAGTGCTGGGATTACAGGTATCCAGCACCATGTCCAGCCTTTCCATTGTTTAATGAGAAAATTTTACCTAACACACTTTTTTCCTCCTTACAAGTTGGGAAAATCCAAACAAATTCAAGGCTATATAATTAGTATTACTTTTCTCACCCTTCAATCTAGAAGTTGCTTTTCTTAGTCAAATTCACAGAGGCAGTCTACATATTTTAAGAATTTTGATTTAATGTTGCATCAAATTTCACCTTCATTTTGTGGCTGAAACTTTAAACACAGAGTAATAAATCATGACAATAAAAAAGCTGAGCAAGAACTTTAGAAATAGAAAAATCTAGCTTTACATACAGGATATGATCAAATTATATGGTGAATGCTAAACTTAAAAAATTTATTACAATAAATGAATAATCCCTCTTACTCTAAAAAGACTTACTCTTTCATTCTTGCCACTTAATGAAGCAATTCTGGAAGTCCCATTTCATGAATCTTTACATGCACTGTTGTGGTTGTCTTGATGTGTTTACTTGGTTCAAAAGATTTACCTTTCCTAGTCAGTCTGATTTTGGGAGAAGGGCAAAAAAGAGTCACAGTGCCAGATCCAGTAAATGAATTGGATGAGGGTACACTATAATGTTATTTTTTACAAGACTGGCTTTCTATTGGATGACTTTGGGAATTATCAATCGCCTTGTTTTCAATCATATCTCATAAAGATACAAAAGAGGACTTCCAAAATGACTTCTGAAAGTGACAAGAACAATGAGAGAAGTGTGTTTGAAGCAAGGGGAGGTATTGAGGAGGATTAATGACAATGTATCTTTTATTATAATATGTTTAAAAATTTAGTAAGGCATGATGGCAAATGCCTGTAATCCCAGCACTCAAGAAGCTGAGGGGGGAGGATGGAGAAGTCGAAGTCAGCTTGGGCTACCTAGTGAACTCAAGGCCAGCCTGAACTACAGAAAAGTCTTGTTTCAAAAAATAAACAAAATAATAATAATAATTTTAAAAATTTAAATATTTTCTATTTTATATGTTTGAAAGAATTTCAAGTTATGCATAAATGTTGCAGGTCTCAATTCTAACTGTATTAAATCTACACTTATTCTGCTTAGAATATTTAAAACTTGCATTTAACATAACTCCTAAAGCATTTTTGTATAAGAAATATCATTTTTGAGAAAAATATGTAAATATAGACCTACGAACCAAACATATTTTAAAGAACTATCCAATACAGTTAATTCTGTTAAATCTAAGTGTTTCTATTTTTTCTATACCTATAACTTGCACCAGTGACATTTTATATTTGTAAATTCAAAGTTAACTATAAGGTACACATTAAGATAGCAGGCCAAAGAGACTGTTTTTCCTAATTGACATTGAAACTAATGATTAGCATGCTATCATGCTAGTCTAACTCTTTTATATTCATTAATTATTGAAGATTAATTCTGTGAAAATCTAGTAAGTGCTTATGATGATGAGTTCTTAAGATATACAACTGTTCTAGTAGATAAAAATGTTCATAAATTTATCATGTATTGAAATACACTGTAAAGATCTTGACTGCTATAAATGTCTCTTACTTTTTAATATAATTACTAAACATTGGTGAATAATATACATTAACATTTGTCCATTACAATTTTCTGAACTATTAAGATGTATTAACATTGTGCAATGTTATATACAAATAATTCAAATGCTTTTCTTTGCGGTAGTACTTTATATACATCGCTTGTTTCACATCCAGTGGCTTATCTGATTCTCAATGATCATGTAAGATAGATAAAACAACTAGCAAGCCAATTTTAATTAAAAAAAAGACATGCACTTGCTTAGAAGTTCAGCAAATTAAGTGCCAACTATATACTAGCTATTGTACTAGATGCTGAGGATATAATGCTTCAGTTAGATATTGAGGAGGCATATGACAATTAAATAATATGAATGAACTGTGATGAGATTAGGCATGGTGACACACACCTCTTATCTCAGTGCTCAGGAGGCTAAGGTTATGAGTTTAAGGCCAGCCTATGCTACATAGTGAGTTCAAGGTCAGCCTGAACTACAAAGTAAGACCCTGTCAACAACAACAACAACAAAAAACTCAAATGAAAAAACAAAAGTGAACTTTGGCAAGTACTATGATTGGAAAATCAAGGAATATCTAGGACCTCTTAAAAGTGCAACTATCACCGGGCGTAGTGCTTAATGCCTTTAATCCCAGCACTCAGGAGGCTGAGGTAGGTGGAGCATTGTGGGTTCGAGGCCGGCTTGGGCTACAACGTGAGTGCAAGGCCGGCCTGAGCTACATAGTGCGATCCTGCCTCAAAAAACTAGGGCTGGGAGTTTGGTTCAGCAGCTTAAGCGCCTGTCTGGCAAGTGCGAGGCTGTGAGTTCGATCCCTGGTGCCACAAAAAAAAAAAAAATGTAACTATCTTTGTCTTGGATGAGGCAGGGAAGTGTCCATTGAAAAAGATTTGGGTGAAGCAAAGTGAGGAATTTCCTTGTGACACATGCTCAGTATTATATAATTTACTGTAAAGCCTGCAGAACAGTGGGGTGGGGGTTGAGGGAAAATTTTAGAAGTATAGGTCTGGGAAAGACAGAAAAAGAAAAACATGACAACATGACATTAATATTCATTAACTACTTAATTTGGGTCAGGAATTGTGAATGTATTTCTGTGATCTACATTTTTCAATTCTCACATCAACCAAAGAGACTTTGAGATCGGTATATACTATTATCATTACTACTAGTAGTAACAGCAGGGGCAACAGCAATGATACTATTTGACTTAAACATAAGAATAGTGAATTATTATCTACATTATACATACATTTGATTGAACATTATTGCAGATTTTTCTGTGAGGTATTTATGGATGAGATTAACATTGACATCTCTGACTGTCTTCCACGTGAGACATTTGTCTTCTGACTTTGAGCTCAAACTCAGACTGAATTTTACACTTACATCTTCTAAAATCAGTCATTGCTTCTGGACACTCCTAAACCAAAAGGCACAATACCTACTGGGCCTCTTTAGATCCTGGAGAGAATGTATTACTTTTTCATGGATGTTACTCTGGCTCATTTACTGAGTGACTCATATAGCCACTCATCTTGAGTGGGGCCCAGAATAGCATAATGTTTTACAATAGACCCAGAGTGCTGTGCAGGCTACTTTGTCACATGGTCTGTATGATTAGTCAGATCCGAAGTACATGAAGTGTCAGGGTTAGATAGGGATGCTCTTTGGAGCCACTATACATGAAATTTAACACAATTCCATAGGATTTTGGAACAAAGCCCTGCCATTCCCTGCAGATAAGTACTCTCTTCTTGAGAAACAGCCTTTGGTCTGCTACTGAGGCTTAGCAGAGACTAAAAGATTAATCATGAGCCACCATGTTAATATTAGACCTGATCTTCATTCATGAATGAGATGTTATTTGACTCAACAAGCCATAAATTTGGTTATGAACAGCAGCACTCCATCATCGAATTGATATGGTCAGGGCTGACCAAGCTGTGAAAGCACAACTAAGTCACATGAAGAAGTGACCTAAATGCCCATTGTCCTCACTTTCCTTTCTTCTCTCCCTTAGCCTACATTAAGGCTACATGAAGCTTCCCTTTCATTAGTTGACAGAAGACTCAGGCCTAATCTACAGATAGTTTCACACAATATGCAAACACCACTTGAAAGTGGACAGCTGTAGCACTTTGGCATCTTTCTGGAATATTCTGAAAGGACAATGGTGAAGAGAAGTCTTCACAGTAGGAAAGCCTTTTAAACAGTGCATGTGCTTGCTCATTTTTCTTGAAAGGAGAAGTGGTCAGATATACTGATATACTCATTCATGAACTGTGCCCAGTGGCTTTTTTGGATGACCAAGTTTGGAAGAAACATGGTTGGAAAATTGACATGGAAATTTTGGAAAGATATATGTGTCTAGACCTTCGTGAATGGGTCAAAAATGTAAAAATATTTATATCCTATGTGAATTCTCAACAAAATGTGAACTCAGAATAAGAGGATACTAATAATCAAGGTGATAAGATGATGAGCCCTTCTGTGGATATCAGTCACCTTCTTTGTCCAGCAACCTCTGTCATCATCCAATGGACTCATGAAACAAAGTGGCCAGAGTGGTAGAAATAGAGGTTATACTTACGCTCATAAATATGAACTTCCACTCAGCAAGGCTAGTCAGGCTATGAATACAATTGAGACTCAGATCTGCCAGTCACAGAGATCAACACTGAATTCTTGATATGGTACCATTGGCAAGGATGATCAGTGAGTTAGGTGATGGTAAATTGGTTGCATTAGACTGTTTTCACCATGAAAAGGTCAACATTTGTTCTTCATAGAATAGTTACTTAATCTAGGAAAAAACTTGCCTTAACTTTATGCAATTTGTCTGGCTAAATTACCATTTATGGACTTAACAGAATGTCTCATCCACTGTGTTATATATTGCTTCTGACCAAGGAACTCACCTGACAATAAAAGAGATGGACCTATGTTCATTGAATTCACTAGAATTACCGTGTTCCCCACTATTCTGAAAAAATTAGTTTGATAAAATATCGCTGTGGTCTTTTAAGGTCTCAATTACAGCAAGGTTGGAACAAAGTTCTCAAAAAAGCTTATAAACTGTAAATCAGCACCCAACATGACAGTGTTTTTCCTGTAATCATGATTCACATTGCTAGCATTATGGGTGGAAATGGGAGTGGCATCACTCTCAATTATCACTAGTTACCCACCAAAACCATTAATTCTATATAAACAGAGCTGGTGTTTCCATGAGTGATGAAAGATCATGAACCAAAAGACAAAGTTATGAGAGTTTTATTGGAAATGATAATAAGAAAAAGTTTATGATAAATATCTATCAAGAAGAGATTACAGGCAGAAAATCCAACTTGTGATTCTTTCCCTGCTCTCACATGCATAACAGAGCATGGGAAGGTACTTGTTTCAAAGGAAATGAGTTCAAAAGAGTTAAAATTAAACTGATGTTCTTGCATTTCTATTTCTTGAGGTCCGCTTGAAATCTGGGGTCTGGAGGCAGGGAGGAGCTGTTAAAGCTGCTTTACTAATTTTGTATAAGAATAAAAGCCTTCTTCCTGGAAGGAAGAGTCCTTATCTCTCTATTCCCACCCCAAAATTTTACCCTCTGTTCTTGAGTTTCTTTTACATTTCTAGGCTTAGCCATCTGCTTGATTAACTGGCTGCTTGATTAAATGGTTGCTTGATTAAATAGCTGCCTGAATTAGCTCTTTTATCCGACCCTATCATTAGGCTGCTCTAACTGCCTACTTATAATAACTAAACTAAGCTACTACACCACTAGCAAAATTTTTACTTTTTTTTTTTTAACTCATGACCTAATACTTTGCTGGCCTAGAGGGAAAATGCTTGCACCAGGAGACTTAATAATTTCATTGAGCTGAAAGTTAAACCACTTCCCAGACACTGTGAGCTACTCCTACCTGAGTCAACAGGCTAAGTACAGAATAATAATGCTGACTGGAATGGTTAATCTGGGTTACCAAGGGGAAATGGACTATTACCACACAATGGAGATAAAGGAGATTAGGTCTAGAATACAGGAGACCTCTTAAGTCATCTTTTACTATTATCATACCATGATTAATGTCAATGGAAAACTATATCAACACAATCCAGGAAGAAGTACAAATGTAAGACCCTTCAGGAATGTAAGTTCAGGTTACCCCACCAGCTAAGCAACCATGACCAGCTGGGATTCTTACTGATAGTAAAAGAAATGTGGAGTAAGAGAGGACAAAGATAGTTAGAAATACCAGCAATGGAGACAAAGACCGTATTGCCATGAATATTCCTCTTTATTTCATTATGAACTTGTTCATGCATGTGTATATAAAATATCTTCTTTCTATGTCTTATTCCCTTATCATGAAACAAATTGGCTTTCCATCAGAATTAATATTACATCATGGAAATTAAATTATGAAATATCAGAAGAGTAAACATCACTCAAGTACCTTACCTCTTATTCTATGATTTCTGCCTTATGGAAACTCCCTGACACGTTGTGAGGTTTTCTTTTTATTTTCTCTATTAAATGTACACTAGGTCATTTGTCACTGCTTGTTGCATATTGTTTTGATGGCTTCAATCTTCATTTCCCCAAAACAAAGACCCAAATCACAGCACAAGAGGGAGCTATTTACAGAAGGAAGGAAGGAGGGAAAGAAGGAAGGAAGGAAGGAAGGAAGGAAGGAAGGAAGGAAGGAAGGAAGGAAGAAAGGAGAGTGGGAGGGGAGAGTTATTGAAATAACACACTTGAATTATCTATGCATCATTGCTAGCTATCAACTGAAATGTAAGGAAAACACTGGCTGTTGCTTATTGTTACACATTTACCCCAAGATGCCACAGACAATATTTTCAATAATTTTACTTAATTGCACATTCAATCAATATGCTCCTGTATCTCAAAGTCATTTCCACTCAAAATAGATTAAATATTCCCTCCTGTTTTTCTTCTGTATTAAAACACTGTGTTTCACTTCACCTCTGAAAATTGGATGGGCAAAAATCATATGTCATCATTCTTTGAATTTTTATGTACAGTAAAATGCAAACGTTTTTGTTGATCACTTGTATCTATTTTATGCTCTTTATTTTAATAACTTTTAATCACTTTTTCATTGGACAAGGTCTGAAGAGTTCCCCCAAAAAGGAAATGGGAACCTCAAATCATCCTGCAAAGTAGGTTACTGACTCTCTTCACATAAAATAATTTCAAGGTATACAAGTGTATAGAAAGTTTTTTTTTTTTTAGGCAGAATTGAAGAAGTACAAACTCAGAGAAAACAGACTGGAGGTCCTCATGGGAGAGGGCACTGTTGATATGGAAAAATATAACTCAAGATCTGTTAGATGTTGAATGTACTGTTTGCAGTCTCAAAACGTCAAGGAATGAAGTTGCAAACCAAAGGAGAAGGCTAGGAGAGTTTTATTGAGAATAAGAAAAGAATACTGCAGCTCCTAGGTTTCCTAGGAGGTGTCTTGAGTGGGTGACTACTGAGACCCATTGACAGAGGTGATTTATACAGCAAAATCACAATGTGGGTACAACACAGGTCAAACTACAATCAACTGATAAAATTACAAGTACAATCACTTGACTAATATTGATTCAATAGGGAAATAAGTCACATAGCAGGGGTATGTGAAAAAAATGAAAGCATTCCTGGAAAGAGAGGAGAGCATGCAATCTGCATGCTCTGGTCATCCATTTATGTATGTTATACTGATCGGGACCCACTGGACCAGGTAATGCTAATTATGATATAATCTCAAGTTTCTATTTATCTTGCAGGCCTGGCTATTGTGTCTCCATTATGAGATCGGGCTCTCTTCAGATTTTCCTCCAGCCATAATTCTGATGCTTCAATTTTTGGGGTTAACTTTCTCAAGGATCCACTCTCTCTCTCTCTGATGGTATAATAATTTTTATGTAACAACTTTATATGATATTATAGTCTGGAGCTGGGAGTATTTCTGTGTTTTGGGAGGTGAAAATCTGTGGAATTTGTGAATCTATACAAAGTTCAGGCTGAATTTACAGTTGAAAGCTAATGGCTTATTAATGGGGAAAGGCCAGTTTTACAAGAAAAAGGAATAGGCCCAATCTCTTACATTTTGTTAGATGGGTGAACTAAAATGTTTTGCCTAAGAATATTCTTTGAACCTTCTGAATTTGTTCCTCTTTTTTGTTTACATTTTTTGAAAATCTGTTTAAAGTCCAACAAATTTTGTGACTCCGTAACCCATTCTGGACACTTAGTTTTTAAAGTGATGGTGGGATATATGTTAGAGAAGATAGCTCAAGTCAAATGACCACCAAAGAGAAGACTGTCCAAAAAGTAGGTATTAGGATAAGACTGGAGATAGGAGTTCTCTACCTTTCTACCTTATCTCCTTAACCCTTTGCATCCCTAATCTAACACTCAGACTACCAACCCCCTTTACGTCAACATGGTAGGCTACTTTCATCAGAGTAATTATCTTGACTGGAACTGAGAATAACTGGGAATATAAACTATACCACCAATCTTAAAGCCTGAAAAACTACAGAAACTACAATTAAATTTGAAAATTTTTGAGCATTAGTCACTGTAGGTAGGGAAAAAATGGATACATGAATTGACAGAAGAATGGATTGATGAACTCTTTGATAGATGGATAGAGTCAGCAGAGTGTATACCAGTTTCCACAGACCTGACCCACTACCACAAAACAGCCTTCCTGTTACAGAGCTAATGAAAGACCCCAGCCTTACACTTTCACACCAGGTAGCAGCTCATCTGTCTTGTTCTGCCTTCCTAATAACCCTGCAAAAAAGAGCCAGGGTGGGGGGAACACCTGAAAAAACAAAGTGCCCAAAGACCTGTTCCTCTATTGCTTTCTCATTCAAGGCACACTCTTCAGTCAGGCTGGGGTAAGTCCTGGCCTGCAGGTAAAACTTCCTGTTGTGGTTTGTGCCTCAATATCCCCTCAAGTCCTCATGTGGTCATGGGTGTAGGCTTCTAGAATTTGTGAATGATTCATGGTCCAATCCTGAGATAATGGGTGTGTTAACACCCAAGTGAGTGTGGCCTACATACAACATAAGGGAAAGAGTCTTCTTTGCATGCTCCTCCCTTTTTGCTCTTATTGATTTTGCTATCTTCCACCGTCATGAACTATTGCCCTCTGTCATGTGCCAACCTGCTTTGGAGCCAGCCAAGTATGGACTGAAACTTCCATATACTGTGAGTTAAGTAAACCTTTTCTTTCTTAATTTTGGGTGTCAGGCATTGTGTGCAAGCAATGAGAGAAAAGTAACCAACACAGAATTTGGTACCAGAGAAGTGGGGTCATTGTTGTGACTGTAGCTGACCATGTGGTTTGAGAACCTTTGGGAATGGCTTGGAAAACTTTGGAGATGTCATCTGAAAGAGTAGAGCTGGAATGCCTTAGTCTGTTATGTATGGGAGATTCTGGACAGTGCTCAGAAAACCAGAAGGCTAATAGAAATCCTGCAGTAAAGACCAGGCTCAGGAGGTTTCTGCTGGGAATGACTTCACTGGTTGTTGGACTCCAGATGACATGTGTTATGAGTTGGCAGAAAGTTTATCTGCATTTTGCTCATGGCCAGAGACTTTGCCTGAGACTGAGATTAAGGGCAGCAGACTAATTAATCTGGCAGAAGAAATTTCAAGGCAGTCAAATGTTGAGGTGGTGGTATGGTTATCTTTGGGGGCTTTTAGCCAGATTTATGTTGAGAATCAACAGCAAAGAGCCCAGAAGAATGATTTAAAATATAAATAAATGATAAAAATGTTACGAGTTTGGCCAGAAAGGAAGTTCCAATAAAGCTGTGAATTGCAAAGATAGAGCTGAGGAAATCTCAATTGCTGAGAAGGAACAGGAGAAAATAAAAAATAGCCTGAAGCCATCACAAATAGCAGCAAGTCTCCATGATTTGCAGCCTCAAAACTGCAAAAGTGAAAGATTTTGCTTTGAGGAAAACCCCACAGAGCACCATGCTCCAGAATGACAGCAGCCACACTGTTACAGGATGGTTGCCACACCAGATTACAAAATGGCGGTGGCATAGAGAATTTGTTCCTCAGAATCAGGTTCAGAGTGCCTAGTGATCCAGGCACTTGACCCCAACAACCAACAGAGAAGGAAGCCTGGTTACTGCTCCAGCTGGCAGCAAACCTTGGCATCATCCATGTGGCTCTGGTATTAGGTTCATGCAGAATGCAAGAGTTCTGAGGTTAAAAAGGCTTCCATCCCAATTTCACAAGGCCTAGGAGCCCAGGTACTTTGCCCCTGAGAGGGCAGTGTGTGAAGCTGTGACGGTGAAGTCAAAGGTGCAGTGGAGACCCCAGAAGTTTGGAAAAGCCAGGAATGTGGATCATCTAAGGAAAGCTACAAGGATTGAATAGAACAGTCCTAAGAGAGAAGCCCCAGGAGCTAAAACCACCAGAAGTGCCACAGGGATGGGGCCTTTTGGAGCTCACAACTTACCACAGATTGTTTCGGATGTTCTACATGGAACTACAGGACTTAATGCTTTCTCTCTTTGATTTTGGACTTGCTTTGTTCCCCTTCCTTTGTATTCCCGTTTGTACCTTTTGTAATGGTAATGTTTATTCTGTGCCATTGAATGTTGAATGTGCTTAACTTTCTGAAAAAAGCTGAGTTTGCCTTACTTCTTTGAGGAGACTTGGGACTTGTACTTTTCAACATTGCTAAAAATATTAGGATTTTGGTAACACTTAGAGATGGACTAAATGCCTTTTTCATAAAGGATGTGCATGGATATTTAGGGAATAGGGGCAGCATGCTATGGCTTGTGTCTGGATGTCCCCCAAAAGACTCATGCAGTCATTAGTGCAGGCTTCTAGAGTTTTTGAATGATTTATGGTCCAATACTGGGGTTATGGGTGTGAGTACTAAACCCAAGTGGGTGTGGCCTACATGCAACATAAGGTACAGAAAAAGACTTCTCTCCACACTCCTCCCTCTTTTCTCTTGTTGCTTTTGCTGTCTTATGCAATCATGAACTGTTGTTACTCTGTCATGCCACCCTGCCTTGAAGCCATCTGATTATGAACTGAAACTCCAAAAACTGTGAGCTAAATAAACCTCTCCTTCCTTAGCTTTTGGCATCAGATATTTTGTCCCAGCAATGAGAGAAAAGCAGCCAAGACATTCCCTGAGCCTTGTTTCTGGTTCTAGGGTTAGGGCACATAAATTATGTTTAGAACAAGGAAAAAAGAACTATCATGCTTCTGCAACTTTTATCTTCCACTTCTCTGGTCTTTATTTTTATTTATTTATTTTTTTTTTTTTGGACCAGGGATCAAACTCACACTGTCATGCCTGCCGGGCAGGCACTTAAGCCAGTGAGCTAAATCCTAGGCCACTTCTCCAGTCCTAACATACTCTGTTTGTATCCCCACATTTCAGAAACTCCTCTTTCACAAAGAAAGAATGGAGAAGCATAGTATATGTCCATCATGGAGACACAAAGTTATGCAAACACAAGAAATGTACTGAATAAAGTTTTTCTACAGTTCTACTGAGCCTACTTTACAAGGGATCCTAGTCCATCCATAGCTTAAGACAAATAACCAGGTGAGTGGTAGAGTAGAAGTGAAAATCACTTACATTAAAAGTGTCTTGACTTTAGAGCTGTGATTCTCAGCTTTGGGCAATTTTGCCCCTAGCACACATTTGACAATTTGTGAAGATGTTTTTGGTTGTCATAACTAGACAGGGAAAGGGGTGCTGCTAAACATCTTACAATGCACAGAACAGCCCTCCAGCATAAAGAACGGTCCAGTCCAAAATGTCCAACTTGTCTTAATTGAGAAGCCTTGTTCCAGCTTCTCCCTGCTCCCATGCTATGAGAATATTACACTCACAGGTGATAGTTTTCAATGTGGTTATCTCATGAGTATCCCACCCTTATTGTTTAAGAGGCCCATCTCAACATATAACTCTTAGCTTTGCTTCTTCTGTCTTTCTCCTTAGACCCTGTCTTCCTTCTCTCTCTCACCTGGGTCAGCAGGGAGATTGACAGAAGGCAGACCAGATCCCTTAAGACTTAAATGGAATACAACAGTTAAAATTCATCCCATAACTCTTATTCAATGGAAAACATTAAGGTTCTTAACAGGGACAGAGTTAAGGACATTAGAAAATATCAGGGTAGAGGTAATGAAGTCATTTTAAATTGTTAATTTAAAAAATGAACTGATGCTGGGAAGATAGTAATGCTACAGAAATAGGAATGGGTGTTCTAGGTTAATAATTTAATAAGAGATGACACCCAAACTGTCATTTAGGAGAAGGGAAACCACATTTCCCATTCTAGGATCCCAGGGACTTCCCAGCTCAGATCCAGCATGTCTGGGTCTTCAGTTGAGCTCCTCTGGTTAATCAGTGGTCACTTGATCAGTCCTATTGCCTTGACCCCATCTCCAGGAAGGTCTATAGCTTGAGAGACTAGAGTGAATCCAACCCTCACACCTTTTGAGTCACGGTTAGGCAGATGAGGAAAAGAGGGATCATTGGGTTCTAGGAGATCCTAGTATGGATAAAGTGAGGGCCACATTTCTTCTGGGCTGGACAGAGTTTGGGCTTCAAGATGGCAAAGCCATTTCTATGGAAGCTACAAATTCTAGAATTTCTCCATGGTCAGGCTTTGCTCCCCTTGGACCTCATGTGTTTCTGAACTGCACTTGTCATGGCAAGTCCTTCTCCAGTCCCCATATTCTTGTTAGCTTAAAGCCCTGTTCCGCATCAGCCTAACATCTATTCTAGGTTTAAAGCCAGCTAACTTCCCACTTCCATCCATCATTCTGTTACAGCATTTTGGAGTGCTAGGGTATCCTTTGAGAGGTAGTTTCTAGGTTCTTTCTGTCCTGAACAAAGAATTCATCAAGACAAGAACAAAAGGCAAAGAGGTTTTACATTTACAAAAAGTATGAAAAGAAACATATTCTTCAGAGTGTGATTGGGCCAACTAAAAGTAAGAAAAGAGATACACGCTGCAAACAACAGGATGGGCCACTGAAAGAGTTAGCAGTACTCCTCTCACTTGATGACAGATGCCTTTTATATCTTCCAATCATCATGCAGATATCAGGTCTAAGCAGTCCCATCAAAAAGTTGTTTGAGTTCTCATGAAAAGAATTGAAGATAGCACCTCAGATTTGTTCCAAGTTCAGAGCTTTGGGACATGTTCTGTTCGTGTGTCCTGGAATTTTGTAATTGACAGGTTATGCCCACTTTCCCAGTCAGTTTGGCACTACTGCTTAAATTCCACTATCCAGTTCAAGCTCTGGCCCTTACCCCAGGCTTAAAAGCTGCTGCCTTGCCTCTGGAAAGAGGCTGAAGTCTCTACTTTAGAACCCTGACATGCCTTTGTACTTGTACTAATACATTTTTCTGCCTCCATTGGTCAACTCCAGGACTTAAATCCACCTAACACTTGGTCCAAAACCTGAAAGGACTTTGTGAGGTGACCAATCCATAAGGCCACCCTTGATGCGGCCATCCTTCCATATAACACCACTACCTTTTCTGATTCAAGCAGTCATTTCCTAGGAGTTGAGTGAATCTCTGGGTCTCTTTCAGAGAATCTACCCATTTTTCTCTGTTCTGTCTGTCTGAAAACCCTAGCACTAGTATTACTGGGTTTTGGGGTGGTTGTTTCTAGGCTTTTTCTGTCCTAAAAAATTAGTCCAGACAAGCACAAACAATAGCAAGTTTTTAAATTTATTAAAGTTCAGAAAAGAAACATGGTCTGCACAGCAAGTTTGGGCCAAGGAAAAGTAGGAAAAAAGGTATTCTCTATAGCTTGTACGTGGACTACTGTGAAAGAACATAGAAGCCAAGACCTCAATGGCCACCATCCTTTTTGTATTTCCCACTCCTCAGGCTGACATCCTATCAAGAGCTAGCTTGATTTCTTGACAGAAGTCCACAAGAAGGGCTTTGGAAACTGTTTTGTGCATGTGCCCTGGGTGGTAATTAGCAGGTCACACAGATCTACTTCCCCAGCCATCTTTACCACATCCTAGTATCCTCCTTCACTGGGGTTTTGGTTCTATTCGGCCTTGGGATCTGTCCCTTTGGCCTTGCTCCTCAGGAGGTATGGGATGTCGGCCTCTTGCTGGTGGCCACTGTTATCTTTTGAACACTCACAAACAAGGGGACACCTGTTTCCCTGTTGTTTTCTCTTCCATTCACCAAGAGACCCCACTCACTCCAAAATGGGAAATTCCCATTTGGCGCTCTGACCTTCCAAACATTTGGCTTTGTTCTGGCTCCTTTAATATCTAAAAACCCTCCCTCTGAGAAGGGGTGACATCAAAGTGTAACAGTGTGGTCGATCCAACAGATAGATTCCAAGCTCTGTGTACACAAAGAATTGCAAAGTGTACTCTTGACAGTGAGGGAAAGGCAGCTATGTTTACTGAAGGTCACAAATGGAGAAATGGTACTAGGATGACAGAAAAGGAATACCACCCACCATGCAGATAAATCAGACTTTTGGGTTCAAGAGTGAGATAAAAAGAAAAAGAAAGGGCAACACGTGCTTTGATCTGAGGTTACATAGAATACTTCTAGAGTGGTGCCAAGTTCAAGTGGGCAGAAGGGAGAGATTAGGGAGGCATGGCTCTAGGGTGGCTCCTGAGCTCAAGTGGGTGGAGAGGAGTGATCGAGGAGGGAAGACCCTAGGGTGCCATGGAGCTCAAGTGAATGGAGAAGACTAAATTCCTCAGCTCCAAATAGTCTATCCATTAAAAGAAAGAAAAAAACAAAAATCTTACTTTCTTCTGTAACATGGTTTAACAGACAATAATCAATAACCTAAACACAAGACCCTAAACTTTCCAATTCTTCAAGACTTTAACAAATTTATCCAGTGCAATATCAAGTAGCCCAAATTTCCTTAAGTGTAGCCTTTCTTTTACATTCTTGTCAGGCTTGACCTGAGAAAGACTTTATCAATAAAGATGTTGCTCTCTACAAACAACAGAAATCTGTTCTGTGTTCAGCAAACAAGAATTGATGGCCGTAAAGAAATTTAGGACTGGTCTTGCTCTCTAGTCTGTCTGATGCTGGAAGACCCAACTTCATATGTGTACCTGTGCTGACCATCTTTGCAGCTTTGACCTCAAATACTCCACCCAGATTCCTTGGGACAATGACCCCCCAATCCCAAACCCCATAAATACTTAACCTTCCCTCCAGATATTCGCTGATATCAGTCCAATTCCAGCCTGGTTGTATGTAGACTGCCTATCAGCCTCTGTCTCTCTGTCTCTCCCTCTGTCTCTCTCTCCCTCTGCCTAAGCTTAGGCCTGGTTAATCATTAGGGCAGCCTTAAAATTAAACTAGGCAATCATCAGGATGCTCAAAAATTTAAACCCAAGTATTTATTAGGGTGATTTGGCATTTACAGTTAAACAAAGGGAAGGGAGTGGCTCAGCTCCTTTGTTTCTAAGTGTGCTAGAAACATTATAAGAGATCTTTATTATGATTCACCTGAAATAGTACTATTATTATAGGCAGCTAAATTAGATAAAAATTAATAGACAGTCAGACAGGGATAGGCCTACAATACCTCCTGAGGAGCAAGGCCAAGGGGACAGAATATTAAAAGCTGTTAGAGAAAAGAGACAGATCACCTATAGGAGAAAGCATAGGTAGCTATTCTGTTTGCAGACAATGTGAACTTCAAATCAAGAATGATCAAAAGAGATAAAGAAGGTCACTACATACTAGTTAGGGGAAAACTTCATAAGGAACAGATAACAATTTTAAATATATATGCACCAAATATGGAAGCATCCAGCAATACAAAACAAATATTAACAGAAATGAAAAATTAAATAAGTAATAACACAATTATAATGGGGGAACTTAACAACCCATTGACAAAAAGAGACAGATCAACTAGAGAGAAAATCAGCAAAGAAATAACAGAACTGAATCAAACTTGTGAACAAATGGACCTAGTAGACGTGTACAGAGTGTTCCACCCAACAACATAAGAATATACCTTCTTCTCAGCTGCACACGGGGCATTCTCTAAAATAGAACATATACTAGCCCATAGAACTTAAATAAATGCAAAAGAATTGAAATTATTCCATGCATATTATCTGATCATAGTGCCATGAAACTAGAAATTAATGACAAAAGAAACTGTAAAAACTCCATAAACACATGGAAATTAAATAATACACTCCTGAACAATCAATGGGTCACAGAAGAAATTAAACAATATCTACAAGCAAATGAAAATACAAATACAATGTATCAGAACCTGTAGGATGCAATGAAAGTAGTCTTCAGAGGGAAATTTATTGCAGTAAATTTCCACATCAGGAGAACAGAATGAACACAAATAAAAAACCTGATGCTATACCTCAAACATCTAGAAAAAGAAGAGCAAGTCAAGCCCAAAGTCAAAAGAAAGGAGGAAATTATAAAGATCAGAGCAGAAATTAATGCAATAGAGACTGAGAAAACAATACAAAGAATTAGTGAATCAAAGCATTCATTCTTTGAAAGAATAAATAAAATTGATAAGCTGCTAGCCAACTTAATTTAAAAAAAGGAAAGAAAAAACTCAAATTCATGCAATAAGGAATGAAAAGGGCAAAATCTCTACATACCCTGAGGAAATAAAGATCATCAATACCTACTTCAAAAACCTTTGCTCTCATAGGTTTGATAACAAAGAAGAAATGGACAGATTCCTAGAAACATATGAATTACCAAAGCCTGGATCAAGAAGATATAAAAGTGCTGAATAATCCAATCTCAATTAATGAAATTGAAAATGTAATTAAAACCTTACCAACAAAGAAAAGCCCAGATCCTGATGGACTGACAGGTGAATTCTACAAGAAATTTAGGGAAGACTTAATGCTCTTCAAACTCTTCAATGAAATTGAAATGGAAGCAATTCTCCCTAACTCATTCCTGAAAGCAAGTATGACCCTAATACCAAAACCAGAGAAAGACCCAACCAAAAAAGAGAACTACAGGCCAATCTCCCTAATGAATGTAGATATAAAATTCCTCAATAAAATACTGGCAAACAGAATGAATCAAGTCATAAAGAAGAGTATACACCATAATCAACTGGGATTCATCCTAGGAATACAGGAGTGGTTCGACATATGCAAATCAATAAATGTAGTACACCATATCAACAGAGCCAAAGACAAGAATCACATGATCATCTCAATAGGTGCAAACATAGCTTCTCACAAAATCCAAAATTTATTCATTATAAAAAATACAGAAAATCAAAATAGATGGTTTTACATCAATCTGATAAAAGTCATGCATGATAAAACAACAGCCAACATCTTACTAAATGGACAAAAACTGAAAACTTTCAACCTAAAATCACAAACATGACACAGATGACAATTATCACCACTCCTATTCCATATAGTACTGGAAATATTAGGCAGAGCAATTAAACAAAAGAGAAAATAAAAGGAATAAGGATAGCAAAGGAAAAAGTTTAAGTACCATTATTTGCAGATGACATGATACTCTACATAGAAGACCCCCAAAACTCCACTGAAAGACTTCTAGATCTAATAAACAAGTTAAGTAATATAGCTGGATACAAAGTCAACACTCAGTAATCAATAGCATTCCTGTATAAAAACAACAAAGTCACTGAGAGAGGAATAAGAGAAACCACACACTTCACTATAGCATGCAAAAAATATGAAATACTTAGGAATCAATATAACAAAGGAATTAAAAGATCTGTATGTTGAAAAGTACAGTACTCTGAATAAAGAAATGAAAGAGGATTTCAGAAAATAGGAAGAAATTCCTCATTCATGAATAGGAAGAACAAACATTGCAAAAATGTCCATTCCTCCAAAATTATTATACAGGTTTAATGCAACTCCAATCAAAATACCCTTAGCATACCTCACAGATGCAGATAAATCATTCCTAAAATTTATATGGAACCAGAAAAGACCTAGAATAGCAAAGGAAATTCTGGGCAACAAAGGTAAGGCAGGAGTCATCAAAATCCCCAGACTTGAAACTATACTACAAAGTTACTGTGATAAAATAAGAATGGTACTGTAATAAAAACACACCTGAAAATCAGTGAAGTACATTAAAAGATACAGCCACATCTACAAACCCACTCAGGCACCTGATCTTCGAAAACAGGGCCAAACATGTTCACTGCAAGAAAGATAGCTTCTTTAATAAGCAGTGTGGGAAAAATTTGCTTTCCATATGCTAAAAACTAAAGCTAGACCCCACACTTATCACAATGCACTAAATTAAAGGCAAAATGGATCAAAGATCTAAATATTAAAACAGAAACACTAAATCTTCTGGAAGACCAAGTAGGTAGAAATCTTAAAGACATATGGGTAGGCAGAGAATTCATGAACAAAAATCAAACTGCACAGGAAATATTTCCCAGAATGAACAACTGGGATTTCATCTTATTAAAATGTTTTTGCATGTCAACAGAAATCTCCAACAGACTGAAAAGAAAACCCACAAATTGGGAAAAAAAAAACTTAGCCAACTCTCCTTCAGACAAAGAATTTCTGTCTAGAACATATAAAGAATTAATAATCAAGCCCCAAAATTTCAAAAACCCATCCAAAAATGGGCATCTGTGATGAATACATACTTCTCAGATAAAGAAATACCAATGGCAAATAAATACATGAAAAAATGTTCAACATCATTGGTCATTGGGGAAATGAAAATTAAAACAACTCTGAGATTCATTGTCACTCCAGAAGGAATGACTATTATCAAGGAATCAGTCAATAACAAATGCTGGAGGGACTTTGAGGAAAAAGGAGCTCTTTTTCATTGTTGGTGGGAGTGTAGGCTGGTGCAATCACTGTGGAAATCAGTGTGGAGGCTCCTCAAAAAAATAGGATCAGATGTTCCATCTGACCAAGCTATCCGGCGTGTGGGCATTTTCCCAGAAGAACTGAAATCATCATACCACAGTGTTACATGTGCATCCACGTTTATAGCAGCAAAATTTATAACAGTCAAATCTTGGAAACAACCCAAATGCCCTTCAATAGAGGAGTGGAAAAGAAGATGTGGTATTTTTATACAGTGGAGTACTAGTCAGCTATAAAGAAAGATTGCATCAAGGCTTTTATAGGTAAGTGGACATGACTTGAGACAGTACTCATATGTGAAATAAATCAAACTCACATGTATAAATACTGTATTGTCTCCCTAGTGTAAGAAGCTAAAAAAGCAAATAAGATGAAATATCTACCATAAATATTGTGTAAGAGTAAAAAATTGCTCAAAGGGGAAAATAACTCAGATAGGGGAAAGGAGGAAATAAAAAAGGGAAAAGGGAAAAGATAAATTTGCATATATATCATATATATATATTAGATAACTAAGATGACTATACTACTAATTCTAATAGTTCTTTTAAAAGAACAGTTAATACAAGATTAGATCAGTTTTGCATGTCTCTCTCTGGCAATCTAAGTCATGCTTCTAAGGACAACAATATGCAATATAACAACCATTGTTAAATTCCTATCATCTTGTTTTGAAAGCCTATGTTGTTATTGTTTTGGGTTTGTTACTGTTGTATGTTTGTCTCTTTTGCATTTTGTTTTTCTCTTCTGTGTCTTTTTTTTTTTTGTCTTCAAATGAAAAAATCTTAAAAGAAGGAAAGAAATTATTCTTTGATTTCAGGGAACACAAGCTCCACACATCTGGTTGCAAGTTATATCTGTCCCACATCACTATGGTACCCTCTAATGAGATAATTGTCTTATGTATCTCACCTCTTTGTCTGTCTATTGATCTGTTTTCATAATAATGAACCGTGGACATGGGGAACTGTTATTGGTAGCTCCTTCTAAATGTGGCTCACCAAATAAATCTTACTGGGTTCTGGGTTGCTCACCTCTCCTTCTGGAGATAGTTTCCAGGTTCTTCTCATTTCAAGCAAACAAGTGAATGAAATGAGCAAAGAGCACTGGCAAAGTTTATTTGTAAAAGTAAAAGTGAAGAGTAAGAAACTTGCTCTGCAGAACAAGCTTGGGACAAGTAAAATAGGAAAATGCAAGATAAAAGTACAATGTGGAGGAATTAGGGTGGGCTACCATAAGAAAAACCATGATAGCAAGTTTCTGTTGGTATCTGTGTCTTTTTTTTTTTTTTTTGGCATCAGGGTTTGAACTCACAACCTTGCACCTGCCAGGCAGGAGTTTAAGCTGCTGAGCCAAACTCCCAGCCCTAGTTTTTTGAGGCAGGGTCGCACTGTGTAGCTCAGGCCGGCCTCGCGCTCGCGTTGTAGCCCAAGATGGCCTCGAAATCACAACACTCCTCCTGGCTCAGCCTCCGGAGTGCTGGGATTAAAGGCGTGCGCCACCACACCCGGTTTCTGTGTCCTTTTAAACTTCCAAAATTTCAAGAAAACCTGAGAGGAGGTGCTGGGATGCCACACCTCAGGCTGACATCAGGTATAGGCAATCCTATTGAACAACTGCTGAGATTTCAAAAGAAGTCAACATGCAAGGCCTTGGGAACTGCACATATGTTCCTAGTAATTAACAGGAGACATTAATTAATTGGGGCATCACGTCAATTTTGGGATAAAGTAGCATCAATGAGGTATTTAACATCCACATTCATTTTTTAAGGATATTTGTATTGATGAGTTATTAATTTTATGAGCTTTATTATATTAAACAATGTGTACTTAACAGGAAAAAATATCAAAAAAGTATTGAATTTTCAATATTTGTTTATAAATAAGCTTCAAAATTTCAACAACTTTTTTTAGTTACATAAAAACAAAAGAAATAAATTCCCGTGTGAACTACAATGAAAATACCAATAAAATTCTACAATAAAAATAATCTTTACTTCAACTGTCACACTCACAGCAGTCTTCACATGTTTCATGTACACTGGTAGCACATACATTTTCTTTCCTCTCTTTTTTATTTCACTGGTCTCTGTTTTGTCATAAGGCTCTTGTTATATTATACAATATGCAGTTAACAGGAACATAAAATGTCAATAAAATAAATTATTAAATTCTTAATATGTATAACACATTAGAATAAACATTTTTAACATCAATTGTTTGCTTTCAAAATCTAAAAATAACAATGAAAGTGAATTCCTATCAAAGAACAATGACAATACCGACAGTACTCTACAACAAAAACAATTTTTGCTTCAAATGTCATATCCAAGGCAGTCTTCACACATTACAACTGCATGCTTTATACACAATTCTGACTTATACTGACAGCACATTCCTTTCATAAGCAGCAGGCCATTCCTGTCACCCCTCTTCTCTTCCTCTTTTTTCAAGAGTTTCTTACTATACTATACAATTTGCACTTAGAAGGAAAATAAGATATCGACAAAATAAATTATCTAATATGTAATGAGGGCTTAAAATAGACATCAATATTTTCACATCTTCTGTTTACTTGCTTACAAAACCTAAAAGATAACATCAGAAATACACACCTATGCATACTACAATGAAAATATGAGGAAAGATCTCCCACAGAAATAATCTTTGGTTAAATTGTCACACCCAAGGCATTCTTCACACATGACATGTGAATATTCCATACTCAAGTATTGCTTACACTGATAGCATGCATGTTTTGTTTTCCTTTCCTTTTTTTTTTTTTTTTTTTTTTTTTTTTTTTTTTTTTTTTTTTTTTTTTTTTTTTTTTTTTTTTTTTTTTTTTTTTTTTTTTTTTTTTTTTAGGGCACAACTGACATTTCTTTGGTTTTCCAATTTTTATAGTGTTTTTGTGATATTGCACTTGATTTTTCACCTATCAGCTCGCCAGTCTTCTCCAGAATTTTTTACATAGATCCCTGGGAAGAAACTGTTTGTTCTTCCCCTGTTGTAAGTGGTCTTTTACCTGTTGCAATCCTAATACTCTAAGAAAACTTTTCTGTGACATTTTTCACTTGCTATTTTCTTTGTAAACTATGAAACTATGCCACACATGTTTAGGATCAAGTAAAACACAATAATTGGTCAGTGCTTTGTATTTCTAGTGACATCGTGTTTGCTGTATCACCCATCAACAACATCTGCTCTGCTTTTGGTTGTGTTGTAAAAAACTGGAATCTTTGGCTTCATTTTTCTCTAGTTTGCTCTGTTGAACTTGCCATCATGGTGCAATGTTGACATCAACAGTACCACTTTGCTTTTCTTTGCTATATATAAGGTCAATGTTATTTATGTCTCTTTGAAATCCACAGATTGCTCTATACCATTCTGTATTTTGAATTTGCGACATTTCATTGGGAATTTCTGCTTCATTCTTGCATGTAGTTACTATACTGGTCAACTTGTTCTCTACTAGCAAATGTAACATCAATGAGTACATGATAAACCAATTGCTGAATGTCATATTCTGATTAATGTGGGAGATAGAAGCAACAAGTCTGTTTACAGTATCATTTGGTTTATTGTGCACAAATGTATAATTTATGGCCATTCCTCCCCTTGAAGCCTCAACCACAATGTGCCTTGAGGGCAGGGTATCATCCACTGGTGAACTTCAGTTTTACTTTGCAAAGAACAGCATGGAGAGTTTAGACTAATCCTTTGACAGAGAACACTGGCCTTGCTCTTAACTCAGCCAAAATCAGCAATGCTGAGGCTCACGTTTAACTGAGTGTGAAGTCACTCCCACTGCTTCAGGACTGAGGTCTTGGTGCTGGGAAGCTGGGTGGGGAAAACTCTTCCTAAGGCTACAGGTATCTCCAAAACTTTGGCTTGCCTGGGCTGTACTGAGCAGAGAGGAATTGACGTTGACTGCATATAAAATAAAGTTAATGCATAGATGTAGCAAAACTGTATTTTACAATTGTTATTATAACATTTAAAGACCTGTTGGCTGAGTTTTAGGATAAATTTCTAAATTGAAAGTATAATATGCATTCACATCTACCAGAGCTTATATTTTTATACCATATTTTGAGGGTTTATTTGGCAAATTCTGCCTAAAGCTACAGTGACTATGAAATGCTGCAAGCTGTTCAACAGTCATGTGTTCAGATGATGTATGAATTCTTCAACAGCTTCAACTGAAGCTCTCAAACAATGAGCAGAAACCAGCCAGATTATCAGTTAATTTTCTTTTTTGCTAGGGTTGTTTTGTCATCAAAAATTAGGTAATTTTGAAGAAAAAATGTCAGCGTCATTGTTATTCTACAAACCACAAAGTCATTCCCACTGCTATTTTAAGTATCTTGCAATTCTGTGATCACCATGTGAAAGCCCTGTTAAGTACATAGGAGTTATGAATGATTTCAGTTCAGATTGAGGTATCATAACAAACACATTTTCAGGTATGACTATTGGTGCATAGAGAACATTTTGCTTATATTTTATCATTTGTGTACTTCACGTCATAAAGAATAGTGTCTGTCACAAACAATTTCCAATATTGAATCACAGTGCTGGCATTCCATCCAATAGGCTTCACCTGTGCCAAGAACCTAATTATGTTTTTGGGCCTAATTCTAGCATTGGAACATTCAGGCATATATGGCCAATTTATTGCTTTTCTACTGGTCAAATATGTACACAACATTGCTGTCTTCTTCCTCATATGAATCAAGGAGATCTTCATTCCCTATGTCTGAATTGGTTGATTCATTTTTTGGGGAGTGGGGCTACCATAATGTCTCGTGTTTTCTTCAAAATGGTTGCCCATACCTTCACACACAATAACATCAAACATAACAAAATAGTATAAAACCAAAAAGAATGAAAGTGTTACAGGACTTCAAATCCAGATAACAGGAAATGAGTAGCCATTACTATAAAGTCTTGTTTTCTTCAAAACAGTTGTCCATACTATCACACATAATAAAATCAAATAAAACAACAGAATAAAGCCAATCAAAACAAAAGAATAAAAGCATTAGAAGACTTCAAAACAAGTTGATAGGAAATCAATAATGGCTACCATAATGTCTCATTTTCTTCAAAATAGCTGTTCATACAATCACATATAATAAAATTTAAAAAATAGAAAAAAGCCAATTAAACAAAAGAATGAAAGCATTATAGGACTTCAAAACAAGATAATAGGAAGCCAACAATGGTTACCATAATATCTCCTGTTATCTTCAAAATAGCTGGCCATACCATAGATACAGTAAAAACTAACAAAATAAGACAGAGCAAAACCAAACCTAACAAAATTATGAAAAATGATATAAGAGTTCAAGAGAAGACAATAAGAAATTAAAACACTGTTTACCACCTTCCCCTCCTAGGTGTTTCCTCCCCTATTGCTTTTATAATATCTATTGTGCTTTTTGGATCCCACTAACTCCTTCTACTTTTTATGCTAGGGTTCACCCGTATGAGTTCAAACCATTTTGTCCATGAACATGATCTCCAGTTGCATCCATTTACCTACAAGATCCTTGAGATTATCCTACTTTATAGCTAGGTAGCTTTTCATTGTATGAAAACACCATACCTTTCTAATCCATTCTGCAGTTGATGGGCAAGTTACCCTTGCTTTTTTCTGGTCTCCTGTCATGTGGAACAATTGTTTTCTCTTCTTTGATTTTCAGTCTATGAATTTTCTTTCGAGTAAATGTGTTTCTTGTATACAGTATATTGATGGATCTTGTTTCCTGATCCACTCTCCCTGTGTTTCTTTTTATTGCTGAATTAAGGCCATCTACATTAATGATTACAATACAAAGGTTCATCTCTGTCATGCTATCCTCCTGCTGTTGGCCCTCCACCTTTCCCTTTCATTTAATTGCCTATCCTGTTTGGAGATCCTCCTCTGTTACTATTCCTGGAACCATGGTCATCTTTATCTCTCCCTATAATATCTTTCAGCACTCTCTGTAGTATTGGTTTGGTGGTCATGAATTCCTTCTGTTGTTTTTTAGTATGGAAGTATCTTATTTTTCCATC
This sequence comes from Dasyprocta punctata, assembly GCA_004363535.1. Lineage (NCBI taxonomy): Eukaryota > Metazoa > Chordata > Mammalia > Rodentia > Dasyproctidae > Dasyprocta > Dasyprocta punctata. The sequence goes on from RJWM01001244.1 coordinate 142,822, forward strand.
AATTTTGAAAGACAGGTTTGCAGAGTACATCAATCTCTGTTGGAAGCTGTTTTCTTCCAGGATTTGAAACACCTCACTCCAAACTCTTCTTGATGATGGTTTGTGTTGACAAGTCTGCCATGATTCTGATTATTTTTCCTTTATAGGTGATCTGTTTCTTTTCTCTAACAGTTTTTACTATTCTGTTCTTGTGCTGAATTTCTGGGATCTTGATTATTATATGTCTGTGTGTAGATTTGCTTTGGTTATGGCTAGTTGGAGTTATATATGCCTCACTTATCTGAATGCCAGATCCTTTCCCCATGTTTGGGAAGTTTTCTGTTATTACTTCTGTACATAACCTTTTTATTGCAATTGTGTTGAACCCTGTTTCTTCGCTGATACCTATCACTCTTAAATTATATTTCTTTGTGTCACCTTGCAGCTGTTGAATTGTTATTTCCTGGATCCTTATTGTTTTTAAGAGATCTTTCCTTTCATGATTGCTAGCTGTGAGTCTGTCTTCAAGGTCTGAAAGTCTATCTTCAATTTCTTTCAAGTAGTTCTGCCAGCTTTCAATTGACTTTTTAATATTTTTTTTGCAGGGGGCACTGGGGATCAAACTCACAACCTTGTGCCTGCCAGACAGGTGCTTAAGCCACTGAGCCAATCTCCCGGCCCTACTTTTTTGAGGCAGGGTCACACTATGTAGCTCAGGTCAGCCTTGTGCTCATGTTGTAGCCCAAGCCAGCCTTGAACTCACAACGCTCCTCCTACTTCAGCCTCCTGAGTGCTGGGATTAAAGGTGACTTTTTAATTTTTATTGACTTTTTTATTTCCTGGTTATCTCTTTGAATCTGTTTCATGCATTGTATTTCCTTTCTATATAGTTCATTGAAGGTTTTCATCATTTTCCCTTTTTTTAAAATCTATGTCATCTTTAGATATGCTGAGAAATTCTCTCATTATGTTTATGATTTCTTCTTTTACCTGAGACATTATTTCTGGTCTGATTACTTTTAAGGTCTCATGAAGTTGTTTCTGTACTTCAATTGCTATCCTGTCAGAGATTTCAGGTGTTTGACTTCCATTCTTTTCTATTACTATATCTCCCAGACTTGTCCTGTGTGGGCTGGACATCTGAGACTGCCTTTTGCTCCTCATCTTGACATTCTCCCGGGTTCCTCCCAACAAGCCATTTGTGGGGTCCCAGGCACTTCCATGTTGGCTGCCCCTTCATGGTGTAGGGGAATGGGGCAGGCACCTGGGTTTCTCTGACCCCAGGTTCCCAGGGAGGTAGCAGAGGATGGGGTGGGCTTCTCCAGACCCATGAAGTTGTACTGGGGCTTCCCCAATGTTCAGGGGTCTGTACTGGTGGGGCTGCTTCTTCTCTCAGTCTGTGTGTCTACTCTGGGACTCCCGCAATGGTGACAGGCACACAAGGTTGTATTTGTTTAATTTTCCTGGTGGGTACTAGCTGCCTGAAGGAGTCAGGGTCTCCAACAGTGGCCTGCAAGTGCATAGAACTTACCTAGCTGTGTGTCCGTGCTTGCACTGGCTGCCTGCATGAACCATGCCTTCTGATGGCAGCAGCTGGCAAATAGCAGTGAATCTTACTGTGTTCCCCTGCCCGTGCTGGCTGCCCACAGGAAGCAACTTTCTGATGGTGGTGGACGGCAGGCAGAGACAGTTCTGACTGAATCCCCCTACTCATTCTGGCTGCCCACAGAAATCAAGCCTTCCAATATTACCAGCTGGCAAGCAGAGGCAGATCTGGCTGGATCTCTGTTCATGCTGGTTGCCCACAGAAATCAAGCCTTCTGATGTTGGCAGCATGCAAGCAGAGTTGGATCTGACTAGGTCCCCCTGCCCTTCTGGGTGCCTTCAGGGAGCAAGCTTTCTGATGGTGGCAGTTGACAAGTGGAGGTGGATCTGGCTGGGTTTCCCTGCTCACACTGGCTGCCTGCAGGAAGTAAACCTTCTGATGGCAGTGGCTTGAAGGCAGAGGCAGGTCTTGTTGTGTGTCCCTGCTTATGCTGGCTGCCCACCTGATGATTCACTTTCAACCCCCTCCCAAACTTACAAATCTGATTTTTCATGTGCCATTGTACTGAACTGGGCTATTTCTACAAGAAAAATAAAAAGAATACATTTTTTAAAACAAATCCTAAATGCACAGAGATTTAACAATGAACATTTCATGGATAAAACTCAACTGTTGTAGCTTTAGAGCTCCTATACACACCTTGCTGTTTGTCTGCCAAGTGAGTGAGTGTATAGATATGTTCCTGGTTTCCCCAGGTGGAGCTATTATGAGCCAAACCTGGCTTGCATTATGGTAAAATGCATATTTACATTACAAAAATATGGCATGTGTATTTTACCCAATGTGATGCCCAGGAATACATACACAAAAATTTCACATGGAGCATTATGTATGTAAAAACCTCAATTCAGCACTTTTTCAATGCATACACACTTTGCCTTTCATTTTGCCAAGTGGATGAGCACATCTACTTCCTGTATCCCCCAGGCACAGTTGCTGAGACAAACAGCTGGCTACCATTATGCTAAAGTACATAATTTCATTAAAAAAGTATGGAATGGGTATATTTTACCCATTGTTATGTCCCTTAAAATCATGAAAGCTGTCAAAATAAAAATAAAGTCACTAGTGTCAACCTTGCCAAACATTATATCTGAGGTTATATGGAAGGGGTCTTACCCAAGACTGATTGTGACAATCATAAAAGATATTATAGGTTCTGGCTTTCAAATTCTTCTTATTAAAAGTAACCCTTGAAGATTGTTCTTAAATACAGTGATACATTGTTTCACAAATTGATTCTTTACACAATTCTCATCACAAACCCAATTGCATGAAAACTGAATTAAATTCAATGTTTAGGTTCAATGTTGACCTTAAGAGAAAATTTGATTTAATTCTCATCCACTTCAATTTTTTAACAGAATCATGGACAGAACTGAGTTTATGAACTGAGGTACTACTATAATTCTCTCTGCTTTATGTTTGAAAAGCTATCTTACCTAGTTTGCTTTTTCCAGAATCCTACAGTTCTCAGTAATGAACTTCAGACCAACACTTAGCCTACCAAAAAAAAAAATTAGATCTTATTGCCCAGTTTAGAACTAAACTTTAAACTCAGTCACCCTACCTTTGGTGATTAGTAAACTGAAAAAAAGGCCTCTAACAACTTCCTCACTCAACTCAAAGCAATAACAGATGTGACCACTTCACCAATTGTTAATGATTTGACTTTGTAGATTTTTCAGGAAAAATATGGTGACAATGGGATTAAAATTTTCAGCACTCAAAATTCTTTGGTAACATATTTCTTTCGACCACTGACTGTACAGTCACACTCATGGAAACTAAAAACAGCACAAGATACAACTAAATACAAAAGCCATCCTTTTTTCCCCTGAGGTAGAGACAAACAGTTAGATTGTCCTGAACCTCTGGGAATGGGGATAACCACTACAAATTCAAGGCCACCTCCATTATGTCCTTTCCCAGTTTGCTGGCATCTGCTACTGACAACTAAGTAGGCCCCAATTCTAAAGTGCTTGTGATCTCTAGTACCAAAACAGAATCTAACGTTTGTCTAAAGGTAGCAGGTGATAAGACTTATTTTCTTTTGGATATGAAAACAACATATTGGGTTTAACAGAAATATGTGGGACTTTTCATCCTCTCCTCTGTCTCTGTCATGGGGACTTATGGCATTATCTTCAAACATTGCTGTACCAATGCTCTGCTTTACACCTTAAAAAAAATTTTCACACATTCTTTTCTTGCACTCTCAACTTGTCCTACCCCATTAATGTGACAAAATATGCGTTTAAAATTACGTCTACCATTATCAACTGAAGCTTAGCTGACCTCCCTTTTCAAACCAGATTATGCAAGTTTTACCTCACATTATATTCCAACAAGCCAATCCCATCACATGGGACACTAAACACTCCTTGATCACTTACTATACTCCTACCAAGCTTACCCTCAAAGATATAATTTATTCCCCTAATAAGACACTGTATTTCCTTAACGTATAAGCGATATGGGAACTCCAAGTGCTATCACCAAACTCTTCTCTGCTACAATTCTTAAACCCACCAATTCTCTTTACAATGTTCCCAAATTAGCCATGAAAAATAAAACACACATGGAACCTCTCATCTAGCCCAGGACCTACACTCTAGCAATGGAATCTCATTACCAGTGATCCCCCTAGTGTAGTGGTGGCAAATTTATGGCACATATACCACAGTGGGCTGGTTGTATAATGGAAAGCTCAGGCATCCAGGAAGATGGAGTCGTTAAGAGGAACAAATCAAACTCTCTGAGATTCAGAATCCAGACACTGAAAAATAACAACTTAGAGATGAAAAGAAATCAGAAGGTGGATCCCCAGAACCTAGGAAGGATCTGAAGGGAAAATTGAAGCCTACAGAGAAGGTGAAGAGACAGACCACAATGCAGAAAATGGAGGTGGCAGACTGCACTTTCTCCATGGCTCACAGCTCACAGTGTGAGAGAGGAGGGTCAAATCTACAGAGACATGCGGACATGAGGTGATTCCAGAGGCCCCTTGGGAGAAATGCACCAGTGGGATGGAACCATGGATGCTGTGCACTATAACTACTGGTAAGTGATTCCAGTCTAAGAGTCTGCCATATCCACTGCAAAGGGTGTTTTGAAAGATGCCATTTTACAAAGGGGCTGACAAAACCAGGAACTCAGTACAGCCATGAATTGGCTTCATCTCAGGACTTCCAGTGATGAAATCCCACAGTGACTGGGTAAAGAACAAACTCAGGGAAATGTCTAGGGTCAGGGAGCAAAGTCAGGCTTGCAGGAGACACTCAGAATATTAATGTTATAGGCTGAACAACAAAGGTCCTGACCTCACATTAAGAGGCAAAGATCAGACTGAATTTCCATGGAATTGAAAACATCAGAATGGCATCCCACATTATTCCTACTATAGCTGTGCTGGGATCATTCAGCATAGATTTGGGTTCAGTCTGCTCCCTTCATCTATTAGTGACAGCAGAGACATGCCCTGAATTCCACACTAATGCAAAACTGTAGAGCCTACAAGATAACCACAGGCTTGAAATCACAGAGCAGTCACTATTTTTCTTCTCTGCTTTTGGTTTATATTTCTTAATTGTTTGTTGTTTTTGCATGAGTGGGAACATTGTTTTTAGTTTTTGTTTTGTTCTTTTGTTTTTTCTTTCTTTTTTCCCTCGTCTTCTTCGTCAGTTACCCCAAACTTGGGTGATTTTCCTTTGTCCTTCAACCCTGCTTTTAATCTCTTTCTCCCTTCTATCTCCATTTTTTCCTTTTATCTCCCTTTTTCTTAAGACAAAAAAGACACAGAAAAGAAAGACAAAAGGCAAAAAACACAAACAAACAACAGCAAATCCAAAACAGTAACATCATTGGTTTACAAAACAATATAATAGCAAATTGACAATGGTTGCAATATTGCATATCATTACCTTCAGCACAGTTGTTACATCAACAGATATAGACATGTAAAATAGATCTAATCATATGAGTATTAACCATCCTTTCTCAATAACTAATACATTCAGCAGTATAGTCATTTTAGCAATCTTGCATATACATAGATACAGATTTATGTCTATTTCTTTTTCCTTTCTTACTTTCCTCCTTTTTCCTTTCCCAATTATTTTTGCTCCTTGAAAAGTTTCTTCCCCTTCACAGTTTTTATTGTAGATTTTGGATCATATATACTGTTTCAGTTTCTCACACTAGGGAGACAATATGGTATTTACACATGTGAGTTTGATTTATTTCACTTATGAGTATGGTCTCAAGTCGTGTCCATTTACTTATAAAAGTCTCAATGCTATCTTTCTTGATAGGTGAGTAATACTCCATTGTATAAAAATACCACATCTTTTTTACCCATTCCTCAATTTATGGGCACTTGGATTGTTTCGAAGATTCGGCTATTACAAATTGGGTTACTATAAACATAGGTGCACAAATATCACTATGGTATGATGTTTTCATTTCTTCTGAGAAAATGCCCAGTAGTGGGATGGCTGGGTCAAATGGGATCCCAATCCTAGCTTCTTGAGGAATCTCCACACTGACTTCATCAGTGGTTGCACCAGTCTACACTCCCACCAAATGTGGAGAAGTGTTCCTCTTTCCCCAAAGCCAGTCCAGCATTTGTTATTGGTTGATTTTTTTACTTGGCCATTCTTTCTGGAGTGAGATACAATCTCAGTGTTGTTGTAATTTGCATTTCCTGAATGACCATTGATGTTGAACATTTTTTTGTGTATTTATTTGCCATTTGTATTTCTTCCTCTGTTAAGTACATATTCATCTCAGATACCCATTTTTGGATTGGGTCCTTGAATTAAAGAGGCCTGATTTTTTAAAAAAATCTTTCTGTTTTACATAGAAGTTCTTTGCCTGATGGACAATTGGCTAAGATATTTTCCCAGTTTGTGGGTCTTCTTTTCACTCTGTTGGAGATTTCCTTTGACATGAAAAAAGTTTTTAGTAAGACGAGATCCCAGTTTTTTATTCTGGGAAGTGTTTCAAGTGCAGTTTGATTTTTGTTCATGAACTCTCTGCTTACTCCTATGTCTTTAAGATTTTTACCTACTTTGTCTTCCAGCAAATTTAGTGTCTCTGTTTTAATATTCAGATATTAGATCCATTTTGACTTTATTTTAGTGCAAGGTGATAGACATGGATCTAGCTTTACTTTATGGCATATAGAAAGCCAGTTTTTCCAGCACCACTTATTAAAGAGGCTATCTTTCTTCCAATATACATGTTTGGCCCATTTGTCAAAGATGAGGTGGCTGCGTGTGTTTGTAGCTGTGTCTGTATCTTCTAGTCTATTCTATTGATCTTCAGGTCTGTTTTTATTTCAGTACCATACTGATATTATCACAGTAGCTTTGTAATATAGTTTCAAGTCGGGGAATGTGATGCTTCCTGCCTTACATTTGGTGCCCAGAATTGCCTTTGCTATTCTAGGTATCTTCTGGTGCCAGATGAATTTCAGGAATGCTTTCTCTAGCTCTGTGAGGTATGCAAGTGGTCTTTTGATTGGGATTTCATTAAATCTGTATAACAATTTTGGGAGAATGGCCATTTTCCTGACGATTTTTCTTCCTACCCATGAACAGGGAATATTTTTCCATTTTCTGAAATCCTCTTTGATTTCCTTTTACAAAGAAATCTAATTTTCACTGAATAGATCTTTTACTTCCATTTTTAGACTGATTCTTAAGTACTTCAATATTTTGGATGCTGTAGTGAAGCGTGTGGTTTCTCTTACTGATCTCTGAGTGAGTTTGTTGCTTGTTTTCAAGAACGTTATTGATTCTTGAGTGTTGACCTTGTATCTAGCAATATTACTGCATTTGGTTATTACAGCTAGAAGTCTTTCACTGGATTTTTGGGGGGCTTCTATGTAGAGTATCATATCATCTGCAAAGAATGATAATTTTAATTCTTCCTTTCCTATCCTTATTCCCTTTATTTCTTTCTCTTATATAATTGCTCTGGCTAATATTTCCAGAACGATACTGAATAGGAGTGGAGATAATGGACATCCTTGTCTTTTTCCTGATTTTAGTTTGAAAGTTTTCAGTTTTTCTCCATTTAGTAAGATGTTGGCTGTTGGTTTTTGATATATGACTTTCGTCAGGTTGAGGTAGAGACCATCTATTCTGATTTTCTGAAAAGTTTTTATCATGAATGAGTGTTGGATTTTGTTGAAAGCTTTTTCTGCATCTATTGAGATGATCATGTGGTTCTTGTCCTTGGCCCTGTTCATATGGTGTATTACGTTTCTTGATTTGCATATGTTGAGCCATCCCTGCATTCATGGGATGAATCCCACTTGATCATGGTGTATACTTTTCCTGATAACTTGCTGTATTCAATTTGTCACTATTTTATTGAGGATTTTTGCATCTATGTTCATTAGGGAGATTGGCCAGTCATTTTCTTTTTTGGTTGGGTCTTTCTCTGGTTTTGGTATTAGGGCAATGCTTACTTCCAGGATTGAGTTAGGGAGACTTGCTTCCCTTTTAATTTCATTGAAAAGCTTGAGGAATGTTGGCATGAAGTATTCCCTAAATTTCTTGCAGAATTCTACGGTGAATCCATCAGGATCTGGAGTTTTCTTTCTTGGTAGGGTCCTGATTACATTTTCAATTTTATTAGCTGAAATTGGGTTATTCAGCAGTTTTACATCCTCTTGATTCAGCTTTGGTAATTCATCAGTTTCTAGGAATCTCTCCATTTCTTCTGTGTTATGGAATCTATGTGAGTAAAGGTTTTCGAAGTAGGTGTTGATGATCTTCTGTATTTCCACAGGATCAGTAGTGATTTCACCCTTTTCATTTCTTATTGCATGAATCTGAGTTTTTTCTTTCCTCTTTTTGATAAGGTTGGCTAGGCATTTATCAATTTTATTTACTCTTTCAAAGAAGTAATTCTTTGATTCATTAATTCTTTCTATTGTTTTCTTAGTTTCAATTGCATTAATTTCTGCTCTGATCTTGATAATTTCCTCCCTTCTTTCTGCTTTGGACTTGACTTGCTCTTTTTTTTTTTTAGAAGGTTGAGGTGCATCATTATGTTGTCTATGTGTGTCCTTTCCATTTTTCTGATGTGGGAGTTTAGTGCTATAAATTTCTCTCTGAGCACTGCTTTCATTGTGTCCTTCAGGTTCCAGTAATTTTCATTTTCATTTTCATTTTCATTTGATTTTACATATTGTTTAATTTCTTCATTAATTTCTTCTGTGACCCATTGATTTTTTTAGGAGAGTATTATTTAATTTTCATGTGTTTATGGGGTTCTTGTGGGGTCATTTGTCATTCATTTCCAATTTTATTGCACTATGGTGAGATAATATGCATGGAATTGTTTCAGTTCCTTTGCATTTACTTAAGCATGTTCTGTGGACCAGCATATGATGTATTTTGGAGAATGACCCATGCACAGCTTAGAAGAATGTATATTCTGATGTCGATGTGTGGAGCACTTGGTACACATCTACTAGGCCTATTTGTTCACAAATTTGATTCAGTTCTGCTATTGCTTAGCTGATTTTTTGTTTGGTTGATCTGTCTCTCTGTCATAGTGGGGTGTTAAGGTCCCCCATTATAACTGTATTATTGTTTATTTGGTTTTTCAAGTCTATTAAGAATTGTCTTACATAGTTGGGTGCTCTCACATTTGGTGCATATATATTTATGATTGCAATCTCTTCCTCTCGAAGTTTTCCCCTAACAAGTATGTAGTGACCTTTATCTCTTTTGATCATTCTCGGCTTGAAGTTCACATTGTCTGCAAACATAATAACTATCCCTGCTTTTTCCTGGTTCCTGTTGCATGGAGTATTGTTTTCCAGCCTTTGATTTTTAGTCTGTGTGTTTTCTTTTGAGTTAAATGTGTTTCTTGCACATAGTATATTGTTGGATTTTGTTTCTTAACCCTCTCTGCTAGTCTGTTTCTTTTTATTGGTGAGTTGAGACCATTTACATGGATTGATATAACTGATATGTACTGACTCATTCCCGTCATGATATCTTTCTGTTGTTGGTTTTCTACATTTTCTGTTTAATTGTTTGCCCTGCTTAGTGGTTTTCTTTCGTCATTGTTCTTAAGATTGTAGTTATCTTTATCTCTTTCTAGAGTGTCTTTCAGTACTCTTTGTAGTGTTGGTTTGGTTGTCCTTTTATCCCTTTTAAATCTTCTCTCCAGAGGGTAAAATCATTCTACTGAGTGGATATTTACCATGTATAATTTTCTGATTTGCTGTAGATTTTTTTATATAATTATAAATGGTGTCTGGTTAAAAGAGTTAAATTAAGTTACCACAGTTTGTCATTTTCTATACTGTTTGGTGCTATTATTGATTGTTCTACTTTAGCTAAGATGACATAGTTGTTGCGATTAGTTGCTCTGTCTTGTATATCAGTACTGAGATTTTCTGGGTGTCATTAAAAAATACCACAGTTCAGTGCAAAAGTACTAAATGCTAGGCAAAATATGCAGAAACCTCTCAATTGTAGTAAATTGAAGAGACAGAATCTTGGGACAGATTTAAAAACCAAAAGCCAGCTTCACACAGAAGAGAGCTCTGAAAAGTAGTCATTTTCAAAAGAAGTCTTGATACAGGTATAGGTAAGGACTTTGTGAACAAAATCCCAATCATAATGTAAATATTGCAGAGTATCAACAATTGGCAACTCATCATACTAAATGCTTTTGCACAGGAAAATAAACAACATACAGGTGAAGAGACAACCTAAAGGATGGGAAAAAATGTTTATCAGCTACTCCTCAGACAAAGCACTAATATATAGAACATATAGAGAACTAAAAAAAAACCAAACTTCCTAAATTTAAAAACCCAAAAATGATCACCTGAAATGAATAGATGTTTCTCAGAGGAAGTACAAACTGCAAAAATACATGAAAAATTGTTAAATATCATGGAACATTCAAGAAATGTAAATTAAAACAATAATGAGTTTCCATCTTATTCCAAAAAGAATGACTAGCATCAAGAAATCAACAAATAACAAATGATGATGCTATGGGGGAAAAAGAACACTTCACTGTCTGGGAATATAAAGTGGTACAACCACTATGCAAATCGTTATGGAGATTCCTCAAAAATATAAAACTGAAGGCTCCATTTGAGCCAACAATTCCCCTTCTAGGTATCTTCCTGAAAGAATATATGTTCTGCTGAAGTGAGCACTTTCCTAAAAGAATTAAAAGCACCATACTACAGCAATATGTGCACACCCATGTTTATATCAGCACAATTTGTAATAACAAAATCTTGGAAACAATCCAAATGCCCATCAATAGAGGTACGGATAAAGAAAACGTTTTTTTATATATATAATGGAGTGCTACACAGCCATAAAGAAGGATAAATTAAGCCGGGTGTGATGGCTCATGCCTGCAATCCCAGCATTTGGGAGGCTGAGGCAGGAAGGTCACTGCAATATAGAGGCCAACCTGAGCTACAAAGTGAGTTCAAGGCCAGCCTGAACTGCATATTGAAACCTTGTCTCAAAAAGACAAAAAGAAGGAGGAGGAGGAGGAGGAGGAGGAGGAGGAGGAGGAGAGAAAGAGGAAGAGGAAGAAGAAGAAGAAGAAGAAGAAGAAGAAGAAGAAGAAGAAGAAGAAGAAGAAATTTGAGACATTTGTAGGCAAGTGGATGCAACCTGAGAACATAATTTTAAGTGAAATAAATTGGACATACATGTTTAAAAATATAAAACAAAGCTCTAAAAACTTTACCATCTGTTATGACTTATATCTAGATGTCTCTTCAAAACCCCATGCACTCATAGGTAGGGCTTTTCAGACACAGATGGATCTAGAATGAATGATTCTGAGATTAGGGGTGACCTATTCTAGGTGTGCCACCCAAAGGGTAAGTAGGCTGGATGAAATATAAAGGCACACTTGCTTGATGCTGCTGCTGCTGCTTCACTGCTTTGCTGGGTTCTGCATGCCCTGCTTTGTCATGGACTGTTTCTCTGCCACAAGGCCCTTCTGCCATGCCACCTTGCCTTGGACCCAGTGGATTATGGACTAAAACCTCTACAAACTGGGAGCTAAATAAACCTTATCTTTGCTTACTTGTGGGTGTTAGTTATTTTGTCTCAGCAGTGAGAAAAATGACTAAGATTCCATCGCTGCCCTAATGCCTAATCCACGCAACATTCTTTCCTTAGTACTGTCACATATTTCTCATTTTACAGTTCTTGACGTCAAAAATACTTTTTTAAACTATTCTTTTTGACCTAAGTTCCCAAAATTATTTATCTTTACCTTGAGGGATAATGACATCAAGAACTCCCAACAACTCATTTAAACCATCTTTGCTCATGTATTCTATAACAGCACACACCATTTTACATAAACTCTAACCAAAGTCCTCTTTTCTCTTCCCCTACACCATATCTGCCTTATCTAATATGTGATGACCTTCTACTACACATACCTTCTATAAATCTGTGTAAATAGACACTGTTCAATTTAACTTGTAGCAGCAAAGGGATACTGTGTATATCTAGGCAAGGGCTAGATCTTTCAAACTCAGGTCACCTATGTGGAATTTCACATCAACTCTACTCATAAAGGAGTCACACAGGACTGCAAAACCCTCATCTTTCAGATCCCCTCACCACAATCAAAATCTGATCTCGACTGTAGACCTGGAACTTGCCCAGGCTTGCCTGGCACTCCAGAGGCTCTGAACTCCTTGCAGCCAGACTCAGGGTCCAGGTGGTGCCACTCTGGCATACACTCCACCTAGCTGCCTGAGTCCAGGGGTATCGCACCCCAGCCAGTAAGGCAGAGGCTCCAGCAGCACACTCTAGGAATGCGCCCTCACTAGCTGTGCAGAGGATCCAGCTCTACCCAGTCCCACGACTCAGTGCAACCCACCAGGGGAATGACCAGCCAGAATTGCAGGATACAGAGGTACTGAGCCCAGCCCAGTCCTGGACCCCAGAGCTGATCATCAGGGACTGACCAGCATAGTTACAGGGCCTTGGAGAGCTTGGGCTCTCCCCTTCAGAGCTCAGGGCATGAGCTCCATTGTTCAGGGGTGCAACCAGTGTGGCAAGTTCTAAAGGTTGCAGGCCCAACCAGCTAGGAGCAAGGTCCTGGCACTGTAGGCCTGGGACTCAACTGGGCTTGCCTGGCACTCCAGAGGCTCTGAACTCCTTGCAGCCAGACTAAGGGTCCAGGTGGCACCACACTACAGGGTACAACCCACCTAACTGTCTGGGTTCGGGAGGTCCCGGCCCCCAATCCAGTAAGGCAGAGGCTCCAGCAGCACACTCCGGGAGTTTGCCCTCACTAGCTACACAGATGATCCAGCTCTACCCAGTGCCACGACTCAGTGCAACCCACCAGAGGAATGCCCAGTCAGCTTCACAGGACACAGAGCCACACAGGTCCCAGAAGAAAATGACGAAATGAAACACCAAGAGGCAGTCTCAATCCCCCAGCCCACCGAGAACAAACACAAGGGACACCAAAATGGGAAGCACTGGGAGTCACACAACTGAACTTTCTGAAATGATAGCAAATGTAGTAAACAAACAGCTTGATGAAGCTATAGAAAAACTCAAATCAGAAATAATCTCTCAGCTAAACAATGAAATGACAATCATTATGAAAGAAATGTTGTGTGTATCAAAAGAAGAGCAAGATAAAAAAATAGAAGACCATAAGAAAATTATGGAAACCTTGAGTGAACAATATAAGACACAAGTAGAATGCATGAAACAGATTCAAAGGGAAATTCAGGAAATTAAAAATTCCATGCAAAGTTTGAAAAACCACTTTAATGAAACTGAAGATAGAATCTCAGACCTTGAAGACAGCATGGGAACTTATGGCCATGAAAGAAAAGATCTCTTAAAAATAGTAACCAACCAAGAAACAACAATTCAACAGCTACAATATGATTCCAAGAGAAATAACATAAATAGGCATCAATGAAAAAGCAGGGGTCGATACTAATAACCTGGGAAGACTATTCACAGAAATAATAGCAGAAAACTTTCCAAACATGGGAAGAGAATCTGATATATAGATAAGTGAGGCATTCAGGACCCCAAGTAACCATAACCAAAATAAATCTTCACCCACACATATAATAATTACCATGTCAGAAATTCAGCACAAGAACAAAATACTAAAAGCTGTCAGAGAAAAGAAACAGATCACCTATGAAGGAAAGCCTATCAGAATCATGGCAGACTTCTCAACACAGATTTTTAAGTCAAGAGAACTTTGAGTGCAGTATTTCAAATCCTGAAAGAAAGCAACTTTCAACTCAGGTTGATGTACCCTGCAAAACTATCCTTAAAAATTGATGGAGAAATAAGATACTTTCATGACAAAGAACAACTGAAGAAACTCATGGCCACCAAACCAACACTACAAAGAGTACTGAAAGACACTCTAGAAAGAGACAAAGTTAGCTACAATCTTAAGAACAACAACAAAAGGAAACCACTAAGCAGAGCAAATAATTAAACAGAAAATGTAGAAAAACAACAGACAGATAACATGACAGGTATAAGTCAGTACATATCAGTAATATCAATCAATGTAAATGGTCTCAACTCACCAACAAAAAGAAACAGAGTAGCAGAGTGGGTTAAGAAACAAAATCCAACATTATGCTGTGTACAAGAAACACATTTAACTCAAAAGGAAACTCACAGACTAAAAGTCAAAGGCTGGAAAACAATACTCCATGCAACAGGAATCTAGAAAAAAGCAGGGGTAGCTATTATGTTTGTAGACAGTACAAACTTCAAACCGAAAATGATCAAAAGAAATAAAGAAGGTCACTACATACTTGTGAGGGGAAAACTTCAAGAGGAAGAGATTGCAATCATAAATATATATGCACTGAATATGGGAGCATCCAACTATGTAAGATAATTCTTAATAGACATGAAAAGCCAAATAAACAATAATACAGTTATAATGTAGGAAATTAACACATTTTGTTTGGTTGATCTGTCTCACAAAGAGACAGATCAACCAAACAAAAAAATCAGCAAAAAATTAACAGAACTCAATCAAACTTGTGAATAAATGGATCTCCTAGATATGTACCGAGTATTTCACCCATCAACATCTGTACTGGGTAATACTATGTACCCCCAAGTCCTCATACTTCTGATGGGGCTGAGTCTAGTGCTTGTGCTTAGTTTGTTGTCTAGTGCTGAGAATGGCACATGTCCAGGGGTGGAGCTGAGATACAGTGTAAGGGAAGGTGGGTCTTCCACTTCCTCTCTCTCTCTCACCAGTGTGCCTTGTGGCTTGCAGCCACCATGAATGGCAGCCCCACCACCCCATGCTGACTTGGAGCCAACTAAGTGTGAACTGAAACTCCTGAGAAACTGTAAGAATAAACATTTCCTTTCCTAATTTTCAGCTTCAGGTATTTTGTCTCGGCAATGAGCAAAAAGTAACTAAGGCAGAATTTGGTACCAGAGGAGTGGGGTCTTTGCTGTAACTATTCCTGAACATGTGGTTCGAGAGCCTTTGGAAATGGCTTACGGGAAATGTTTGGAAAGGTTCGGAGAGGTTGGCTACATGCATAGAGCTGGAACAGCTTAGTTTGTTCTGTCTGGGAGATTCTGGTCAGAGCCCAGGAGACCAGAAGGCTGATAGAAAGCCTGCCAGTAAAGACCAGGCTCAGGAGATTTCTGCTGGGAAGAAGAATGACATTGGGTGTTGGACCCCACACGATATGTGTTACAGCTTGGCAGAAAGTTTGTCTGCATTCTGCCCATGCCCGGAGACTTTGCCTGAGACTGAGATTAATGGCAAAGGACTAATTACTCTACAGAGAGAAATTTCCAGGCAATCTAGTGTTGAAATTGTGGCCTGGCTTTTTTGAGGGGCTCTTAGCCAGATTTATGTTGTGAATAAAGAGCAAGGAGCCCAGCATGGTGATTTAAAACGTGAGTTTGGCTAGGAAGCTGTGGACTGTAAAGATGGAGCTGAGACCTTGATTGCTGAGAAAGAACAAAGGAATAAAAAAGATGGCCTTGGGGCATCCTGGGAAGCATTGGACCTCCAGCCTTTGCAGCCTCAGGCCTTCAAAAGTGAAAGAGTTTGCTTGGAGGAAAAAGTTGCAGAGTGCCCTGTCCCAGAGTGGCGACAGAGGCCATGCCATGTCCCAAAATGGAGGCAGCCATGCCATATTCCAGAATGGTGGCAGCATAGAAAAGCTGTTCCTCACAATCACGTTCAGAGAACCCAGCGATCCAGGCAGACAACCCCTACAGCCAAGGGAGAGGAAAGCCTGGCTACTGCTCCAGCCTGCAGCAGACCTTGGCTGCATCCACGTGGTGCTAGTTTTAAATACAAAAAAGGCTAAGGCAGCTTCCACCTCGCCTGCAGAGAGCAATGTATAAAGATGTAAGGGTGAAGCCAAGGAGCATGAATCATCCAAGGAAGGGGCAATGGAAGTTAAGAACCCTGAAGGTGCCACAGGGGTGGAGTTGCTCAAGCCTGTTGGAGTTGTAACCAGATTGCTTCAGATGCTGAGCAGAAAACTCCAGGACTTAATGCTTGCCCTGCTGGATTTTGGACTTGCTTTGGTTCCAATGCTTTGTATTCCCCTGTTTGTAACTTTTTGAATGGTAATGTTTATCTCATGCCTTTATATGTTGGAAGGGCTTAACCTTGTTTTCATTTGTACAGGGGGTTACAGATAAGAGTTTGCCATAGATCTTGAAGGAGATTTGGGACTTGGACTTTTCAGCAATGCTGAAACTGTTAGGACTTTGGCAACTCTTACAGATAGACTAAATGTCTTTTGTAGTAAGGACAGAAATGAGTCCTTGGGGGTCCAGGGGTGGAATGTATTGGGTAATACTATGTACTCTCAAGTCCTCATACTTTTGATGGGGCTGAGTCTAGTGCTTGTGTTTAGT
This sequence comes from Dasyprocta punctata, assembly GCA_004363535.1. Classification (NCBI taxonomy): domain Eukaryota; kingdom Metazoa; phylum Chordata; class Mammalia; order Rodentia; family Dasyproctidae; genus Dasyprocta; species Dasyprocta punctata. Next base: position 159,343 of record RJWM01001244.1, read on the forward strand.
TTGTTGTCTAGTGCTGGGATTGGCACATGCCCAGGGGTGGAGCTGAGATACAGTGTAAGGGAAGGTGGGTCTTCCACTTCCTCTCTCTTGTCAGGGCACTTTGTGGCTTGCAGCCAACATGAATGGTAGGCTCACCACCCCATGTGGACTTAGAGTCAACTAGTGGACTGAAACTCCCGAGAAACTGTAAGAATAAACCTTTCCTTCCCTAATTTTGGGCGTCAGGTATTTTGTCTCGGCAATGAGTGAAAAGTAACTAAGACAACATCAGGATAAACATTCTTCTCAGCTGCATATGGGTCATTCTCTAAAATAGATCATATACTAGTCCACAAAAAATGCTTAAATAAATGCAAAGCAACTGAAATAATTCCATGCATATAATCTGACCATAGCGCAGTAAAATTGGAAATGAATGACAAAAAACCCTACAATAACTTCATAAGCACATGGAAATTAAATAATACTCTCCTAAACAATCAATGGATCACAGAAGAAGTTAAAGAAGAAATTAAACAATATCTACAATTGAATGAAAATGCAAATACAAATTACTGGAACCTGTGGGGCACAATGAAAGCAGTCCTCAGAGAGAAATTTATGGCACTAAACTCCCACATCAGAAAAATGGAAAGGACACACATAGACAACATAATGATGCACCTCAAACTTCTAGAAAAAGAAGAGCAAGTCAAGTCCAAAGTCCAAAGAAGGGAGGAAATTATCAGGATTAGAGCAGAAATTAATGCATTTGAAACTAAGAAAAAAATACAAAGAATTAATGAATGGAAGAGTTGGTTCTTTGAAAGAGTAAATAAAATTGATAAACCCCTAGCCAACCTTATCAAAAAGAGGAAAAAAAACTCTGATTGATGCAATAAGAAATGAAAAGGGTGAAATCACTACTGACCCTGTGGAAATACAGAAGATCATCAACACCTACTTCAAAAAACCTTCATTCACATAGATTCAATAACACAGAAGAAATGGACAGATCCCTAGAAAATTATGAATTACCAAAGCTGAATCAAGAAGATGTAAAACTGCTGAATAACCCAATTTCAGCTAATGAAATTGAAAATGTAATCAGGACCCTACCAACAAAGAAAAGCCCAGGCCCTGATGGATTCACTTATGAATTTTACCAGAAATTTAGGAAAGACTAATGCCACACTCCTCAAACTCTTCAATGATATCGAAAAGGAAGTAAGTCTCCCTAACTCATTCCTGGAAACAAGTATTACGCTAATACCAAAACCAGAGAAAGACCAAACCAAAAGAGAAAATGACTGGCCAATCTCCCTAATGAACATAGATGCAAAATTCCTCAATAAAATACTGGCATATAGAATACAGCAAGTTATCAGAAAGATTATACACCATGATCAAGTGGGATTCATCCCAGGAATGCAGGGATGGTTCAACATATGCAAATCAATACATGTAATACACCATATCACAGGGCCAAGCAGTGGACTGATTTACTAATCACACACCCTTAATCCAAACATCACATACCCTAAACCACCTCTAGAAAGCCCACCCTCATAACTACATGAGGCTTTTTGGGGACATCTAGACACAAGTCATAACATTTTATCCCTGGCCCCCCAAAGACTCATGCACATCCCTTTATTTTAAAGGGATTTGGTCAATCTCTAAGAGTTGCTAAGGACCTAACATCTTCAGTATTCCTGAAAAGTCCAAGTCCAAAATCTCTTCTGAGATTTAAAACAAATACTTAGCTGTAAGCCACTATATAAATGAAAAGGAAGTGAAACACTTCCAGCATACAATGGCACCAGATAGGCATTTCCATTACAAAATTTACAAATGGGAATATGAAGAAATAGGGCCAAAACAAGTCCAAATCCCAGGAGGAAAAACACTAAGTACTACAGTTCTGTGTTTAACATCCAACATCATCTGTGGCAAGAACTCTAAAGGGGTTGAGTGGCTCTGCCCCTATGGCACTTAGTTGGTTATAGCCCCCATTACTTCTTTGTTGGGCGACTTCACTCCCTCCTTGCAGTTTTCCTCAGATTATTCATTTTTCTGGTTTCTTCATACTTTTGAGGTCTTCACTACACGTTTGGCTTCACACTCACAGCTTCACACACTGCCCTCTCAGGGGCACATTGCCTGGGCTCCCAGGCCTTCTGAAATTTGGCTGCAAGCATTCCTTACCCCACAGCTCTTTCATTCTGTATGTGCCTGAAGCCAGCACCACATGGATGATGTCAAGGCCTGTTCCAACTGGAACAGTAGCCAGGCTTCCCTCTCTCTTGACTGTAGAGATTGAATGCTTGGATTGCTCACCACTGTATCTAATTTCAAGGAACAAATTCTCAAGGCTGCTGCCATTCTGGAACATGGTGCTCCAGGAATTGCTTCTCAAAGCAAAGTCTTTCACTTTTGTAATTTTGAGGTTGCAAATAGTAAAATCCTGCTGCTTCTTGTGATGCCTTCAAGTCATCTTTTCTATTCCCCTGTTCCTTCTCAGCAATGAAGATCTCCTTTGCTCTATATTTATAGTCCACAGGTTTACTGGAGCTTCCTTTCTAGCCAAGTTCACATTTTAAATCATTACCCTGGGATCTTTGCTCTTGATTCTCAGCATAGATTTGGCTAACAGCTCCCAACTGTAACCATGACACTACCTCCACATTGGACTACCTTGAAATTTCTTCTACAAGATAAGTTAGTCCACCACTCTTAATCTCAGTCTCAGTCAAAGTACAAGCACAATGCACTCAAACTTTGTGACAAGTCATAACACACATTGTCTGGAGTCCAGTAACCAATGGCATCCTTCTTCCCAGCAGAAACATTCTGAGTCTGGTTTTTACCAGCTTTTCTGGTCTTTTGAGCTCTGACTAGAATTTCCCATATAGTACAGCCTAAGGAATTCTAGCTCTATGTTTTCAGCCAGCACCTCTGAAACTTTTCAAACTCTTCCCACAAGTCATTTCCAGAGGTTCTTAAACCACATAGTCAGATATGGACACAGAAATAACCCCACTTCTCTTGTATGAAATTCTGTCTTAGTCACTTTTTTCTCACTTCTGAAACAAAATACCCAGACACCCAAAGTTAAAGGAGGAAAGATTTATTTAACTCACAATTTGTAGAAGTTTCATTCCATAATTGACTGTGTGGAAGGTGAGGTGGCTTAGCAGACAAACAGTTCATGACAATCAGAAGGTAGTAAAGCAAGAAAGCAAAGTAAGTGCACAAACTCTTATATTGTATTCAGTCTATGTGTAACACTTCCTTAATCCGAACCAGAATTGTGCCAAATCAATGAGTGGATTGATTTACTAATCACACACTCTTGATCACATCATCACACACTCTAAATTCAGTCCCCTCTGAAAAGTCCATGCCCTGTGATTTCATGAAGCTTTGGGGGAAACACCTAGATACTAGTCATAACATTGTTACCTTTCTTCTCCAGCACCACCTCCAAGTTTGTGTCTGGCTCCTCCTAAGTGTCTGCTTATACCATGGTCTCTTTCTGCTTCTTTTTCTCCCTTTTCTGAGCTAGATTCTCAACAACTGGCTGTCCAACCCATTTCTTAGCTTTTTGTTTTCTTCATCACTATGCCCTTTAGTTATATCATTGGAACGAATTCTAGAACCTCAATTTCAACTAGCTTCTTCTTCTTTCTTGTCCTAGGACTGCTCTCCACAGACCTGAAGAGCTCAGAGTGGCATAAAAGGGTGTTTCCCTCCTAGTGAAGTGTCTCCTTCTTCGCTTTATCACTGTGTTCCCTGAGGTTAGCCTACTTCCTTTTCTCCCAAAGGCCACTGCTCCATGGTCTCCTTCCCCACTATGCATCTATACAGAGCATCACCCTCCTCATAGAGCCCAGGGTCCTGCATAGGGTAGATTGTAGGCATCTTGGGCCTTTTACTCCCTCTTATGTTTTTTGAGCTTTTTGCTAACTGTGGTTGCCTCCTCACCTTGCCAAGGGACAGGGAAAGTCATTAGCTCCCTGCCATGCGACATGGCCAAAGGCAAGTAATTCTTGTTTTTTCCTCCCTACTGAAGGATTCTGAGTAGTCAAAGGTCTTTTTCTTGGGACTAGAAAGCTTCTCTGCCTGTCTGGCCCAGAATGTGAGCTCAGATTCAAGCAGCTCTTTAGAAAGTGTGCTGTGGTCTTTCTTTTTCTTTACTAGAAGTATCTTGGGTGTCTGCCCTTGGCTTGCAGTCTTAAAGGTGGGGTAGAGCCCTCATAGAAGTATCAGAAAAATAGCTGCCATCATTTATAATGGATTATTGAGTCTGTGGGGTTTTTTATGGCCAAAAATACAATGTACTTAAGGAGTTTTGTCATAAAACATTAACTTGCAGTATTTAAATGA
>RJWM01001245.1:0-164233 GCA_004363535.1 Dasyprocta punctata
ATGTACAAAATGTGCCTTTCCGGAGCATCTGTTGTCCATGTTAGGAGGTAACCACCACCCAACCTCAAACCCCTCTATGGCCGCCTTCTCCAATGAATGTAACAGGTCATTTAAACTAACCAATGCAATCTGCTTCTGTACCCACGCTTGCAAGACCCCTCCTCCCTTTGTTCTAATGTTTTATAAGCCTCTACAGGTCGCTGAGGCACACACAGTCTCGAATTGGCTCTAAATGAGACTGTGTCTCCAGGCCTGGCAATAAACGCTCCACTCCAAATTCATCAAGTGTTCCGTGAGTTTTGTTCATCCCGGGGTAGGCTATAACAGTTTTCTATTTTGTTTGCTGGACATTTTTTTGTATTCCCAGCAAGTGGCAAGGTATTTGGAAGTTGCTTCCTTAAGATGTTTCTGTGTCACGAAAAACAGACACCGGCCTATGCTTGATGTTCCTAGGGTGCAGGTTGTGAGCGCTGCATGAAAAGAGAGACGAGATCCTCCCTGGAATGTGTCAGACAGGAAACATGAGCAGATCTGTGAAGACGGGGGTGCTGTATGTCAGCTTGCCCCAGAGGTGCTAAGTCGCCAAATAGGGCAACTGACCCATGTAGTTGGGAGGACTGGACCCCAGGCCTAAGAACATTGACTCTACCTACAATTCGCTCCAAGAGGAGAGGCCATTGGACCAGAAGCACCACTGGACAGGAGCAGGGTCATCTCCATCTCAGCGGGTCTCAGCAAGAGCGAGGTTGTAATGTCCAGCTAGACCTCCCAGAAAGAGCCAACCTTGGCACGCCCCGGGTGGAAGAAGTGGGCATTACAAATGACTGAGATTAATTTCCTGACAGTTCAGTGGGGGCTCAGTGTCAGACTGAAGTTGACTTTAACAAAGAGTCAAGAAGTGTGTTATTCCTTTCACATCGGATTCACAACTGCAACGAGTGTCACAGAATACAGAGGCTTTGAGCACGGTGGAAGTGGGAATTCAGACGCAGTAAAGCCTAAGGAGCATGGGCAAATCTTGGGCAATCTCAGATTTCAGTATAAGCGAATAAAGGGGAGGTAGGAAAGATGAAGTCGGCAAGACAGAAGACGTTGAAGCGGGGAGCTAACAGCATTGGCTGCAGAGGGCTGGAGTGTAATTCAGTTGTAGAGCATTTGCCTAACTTGTCTGAGGCCGTGGTTTAATCCTCAGCACTGCAAAAGTGAAATTTTAAAAAATGATGCAGAAGTCAACTTAAAAATTGAGAGGCAGCCATGTGACTGGCATTTATGAGGTCACTGATGACCTTAGCAGAGCAGTGCTATGTGGATAGAAGTAAATGCAGGGAACTAAAGGTCACATTCTGAAAATGAGTAGGAGGGCAAGGAAAGAGAGATCAGAGGTCATAGAGCAAGATGGAGGAAAGGTTTATTTTTAATGTGGGAGATTTCTGGACATGCTCTAAGGTTGTGGAAGGAGCTGGTGAAATGATGGAGCTAGATCCAAAAGATAAAGAAACATTTGCTCATGTTGTGGAACTAGCCCTGAAGAGGGGCAGGAATAAAGAAAGGAAGGGAGAAGTTGTGGCAGGCACTTTCCAAGATGGCTCCAGTGATCTCTGCTTCCTGATATTCATGCACTGTGGGAACCCTTTGAGAGGGGCCAGGCTGACTGACTCACTTCTAACAAGCAGAATACTGTACAAGTGACGTTAGGCACATTCTTCTTATATCAAGTTTTAAAATGACTGTGGCTTCCAGCTTGGGCCCTGGGTCTTGTTCTTCCTTGGATCACTGACCTGCAGGAAACTGACTGCCATATCAGACAGCAGTTTATGTAATGAACCACATGATTGATCTTAGAAAAAGAGATGACTGTGGCTCCAGCCAATATATTGATTATAATCTTAAGAGACATGCTGAAGGAGAAGCAACCAACCAAACCACTCTGAGGTGGAATTAGATAATAAATATATAGTTTTTTTGTTTTTGTTTTTCAAGAGAGAGGGTCCTGCTATGTAGCTCAGGCTGAACTTAACTCACTATGTAGTCTAGGTTGGCCTTGAACTTGCGGCAATCTTGCCTCAGCCTCCTGTGTGCTGGGATTATAGGCATGTATTACCACATCTGGCTGTTGGTTGTTTTACATCATTAAATTTGGGCATAATTTTATTACACAGCAAAAGATAACTAGATAAGCCAGCTGGATGTGATAGCACACACCTGTAATACCTGCACTCGGAGGCTGAGACAGGAAGATCACTGTGAGGTATAGAATAGACTGTAATACACAGTGAGTTCAGGGCCAGCCTGAATTACATAGTGAGACCTGTCTCAAACAAAACAAAACAAAACAAGAAAAAAGAAAGAAAGAAAAAAGGTAATTAAGTAAACAAGTTTGCAAGAAAAGAAAAACAGTTGAACTTTTTTATTTTCTATGTTTAGAACAAGTTGAGAAGAGGAACAAATATTTGGCATGGCCACAATAAAAGATGAGGAAGTAAGGTGGCCAATGATGTATAAAAGAACAGACCATATTGAGACTGGCAATGACACTTTTTTTTTTATTTTAAAGAGAATAAAACCAAACAAAGTACAACAGAATAAAACCAATCAAAGCAAACCAATGAAAGTGATACAAGACTTTAAAACAAGATAATAGGAAAGCAACAATGGCTACCATAATGCCTCTTGCTATCTACACAACAGCTGCCCATACCATCAGACATAATAAAATCAAACAAAACAAAACAGAATACAACCAAGCGAAACAAAACAATGAAAGCAATACGGGACTTCAAAACAAGATACTCTTAAGGGCTTCACTGAGATTGTTGACAATGTCACTGAGATTGTTGAAGCTACTACAGCATGTATACCTTGACATCATAACATAGAAAAAAGAGGCTATTGGAATGAGCCAGGATTAGGAATCTATAAAATGACAAGATAGAGAGCCAAAGAGCCAAATCAGTTGAGGATACTGCAGAAGGGGGATTGCAATAATGAAAACATAACAGGGACACAAGAAGTTAGGTCATGGATTAATGGGCAGGGAATAGCCGTGAAGCTAATGAGTCACTGTGATGGGCTCAACAGTGAGAAGAACCAGAAGATCCCAGGCTTGCTCCCCAGGGGCACAGTTCTGAGTAACCAGATGAGTGGGGTGTCCCCTGGGGGCTGTTAAAATGAAGTGCCAATGTGAGTCATCTTCCCATCACTATAAGGAAATATCTGAAATACTTAGCTAATGGACAGAAAGGCTTATTTTGGCTCACAGTTTTGTGGGTTCCAGTGCATGACCAGTTGGCCCTGTTGCCTCAGTCCTGTGGTGAGGCAGCTCATTATGCCTAGAGAGTGGAGGAGCAGAAATACTCATCTTGTGGCCAGTGAGTAAGAAATGGACTAAGTCCTACAGCCCCCTTGGAGGCCACCCCCAGGGACCCAAAGACAGTGTATGACATCCCACCTTTTACAGGGCCCCTTACCTGCTATTGCCTTTGGGGTATACTCCAGATCCAAATGCTAGCAGTGCCCTGTACCAACATCACCAGTCTGCACCCCCTCTTCCCTCACCACAAATACGTGTTTAAGCCACAGAAGATCCTATAGTTCTGTCCCTGTCATATCCTTCCCAAACACACATTTTAAGTATCCAGCTAAAACTCATATTCTGCTTCCTTGGTAAGGCCTCATAAACATCCCGTCTGAATTAGTTTCCCTATCTCCAACCTGGGGTTGCATCCATGACAGCCTTGAGGTTCACCATTCATCATCAGTAAGGAAACAGGATCTGTTTTCTCCACTAGAAAGTGGAAAGTGTGGGTCAGGATCTTTAGGTAGCTGAAGTTTCCAGAAGAGTGGCTGATTTGCAGTTAGTGGCCAGGACTAAAGCAGATCAAATAGTGAAAGTATAAATCTGAAGATGCTAAAATCCAAAGTGAATGGAGCAAACAGTGAATGCCTGAAAATTTTTGAAACAAAAATGTAGTGGGAGAGGGCTATCCATTGAGCACTTTGTCCTTTCTGCATCTGCTGGCACAACTACTTGAGTAGATCTTCCATAGTGTGGGAACTAAGCATCAAAGGGCCAGATACTTAACCATGACTTGTGTCTACCCTCCTCCTAAGGTCCTGTCCAGCCTCAAGACTAAATTCCATGAGTTTGCTGATGACTGCTAGGTTTCATTTCCCCCCCAAACTGTATCTCTGATGAGTTTTAGACATAATTCCCAACTGCCTATGATTACTCTCAAAGAGACCTTGAACTTCACACATCAAAAGCAAAATCCGGGTTCCAGCCTAAAATGTGTTATTCTGCAGGTGTCTCCATCTTGATAAAAGGAGAATCCACTCTGCTACCAGTAGTTAGGACTAAAAAACTTTGAATCTGTTTTTTTAAAAACTTTGACTCACACCTATACTCGGCACTTCCTGCCAACTCTACCATCAAAGGGCATCTACATTCAACTTCTTACTCTCCTGTTTCCACCATCCTCTCCCCTGGATTATTGCAATTAGCTCTTTACTCAGCTTCTTGCTTCCATACATGTCTTGTTTGGCCTATTCACAACACAGAGACAGAGTGATTCTTCTTTAATATAAATCCAAATATTTCATTCTTCTGCTTGAGGCCATCTGATGGTGCCCTGTCTCAGAGAAAAAGTCCCTGCATGGTCCAGCCCCCAATCAGTCCCTGCTTAGATTTTTAAATAGTTTTATTAAGATATGCCATATAGTTTCCCCAGCCAAAGTGTACAATTATAGAGCACTTAGCATATTCACAGAGTTTTTCAACCATCATCTCAGTGAATTTTAGCATATCTTGTAAAGAGTCCTGCATCCCAAAATCTGTACTCCACGATCTTACCCATTTGCCCACCCCTGATCAACCTACTTTCTGTCTCTGCAGATTTGCCTGCTTGGGGTAATTTATATAAACTTCCATGGTTTTATCTCCTGCTCCTGAAACCTCCTTCCCGTAGAAATGTCCCCTGCTTCCTCGAGGACACTCCCAGCCCACTTTCCAACCCACCACTGCCTCTCACTCTACCCAGAACTCCCTACCCCACATCTCTATGTGACCCCACCTTCTCTTCATGCCTCTGCTCTTAGTCAAGACTTCCTTGACTTCCACACAAAACACCACTCCTGCCATCTTTCCCCCCCACTTCACTTAATTTTTCAAAATATAATAAGTATATCAGTAAAAGATGACACGAACCTCCATACATTAAATTTTTGTGTTTTACCTGTGGCCCTTTACCACCCATGTAATATAAGCTCCAGAGGCAGGGGTCTGGTCTATTTTATTCACTATTGTACCCTCCATACCTTGGCGGTACCTATTATTAAATAAATGGCAGAAATAGTATTTGAGCACGAGTCTATCCTACTCTGAACCCCATGCCCTTAATTATTAAACTCTTAGACCTTAGAGGATAAGAAACATGAAAACGTGTGGCAATGGTAAGGGAGGCCCAAAGCCTTTGCTCAGTGTGGTGGATGCTGCAGGATATGGCCCAGATCTGCCCCACAGCACAAGGGTGCCCTTGGCCCAGCTGCTATGCAGCTGACAGCCACAGCTTCACGGAACCTCCCTTCCAGGTGCTCTGGGCTGGGCGCTGCCTCGCCCCAGACCACTGATGTGCCCGGGCAGGCTACCGCTACTGCAAGTAGAACAAGCCGGGCCAGGCTTGGATTCCCATGACAAAGGGCCATCCTGACTCCAGAGCTCTAGCATCAAAGTTCAGCTTCTCCTTCTGTCGCTCCCGCATCCTTCCCTCTCCATGTGGGGACTGACCTTGAACACCCTCCCCAGTGGACATCCTATACACAGGTCTCTGTCATACAGCCTGCTTCCTGGAGAACTCAGCCAATGATGCTCAGAATAATTAATTCCATGGCTTTCCAGGGACATCAGAAGGTCTTTGGGAAATTGGACATGTAACAAATAAGCTGGGGCCTCAAAAGTCACACACAACCAGATGACCGATCTTACCTATGTCTGTGTGACCCTGGCTCATCATATCCCCCTTAACGAAACAACCTGAGTAGAAAAACGATGTGGTGTTCAGGGCCCACAATGGCCTCCACAGCTGGGGTGCATCCCTCATGTGAAAATATCTCCACTTCTTTTTTATATATATAATAAAAAAGAATGTATAGGACAATAGAAAAACATGGGCAAGAAACACAAACGTTATGAATGCTATAAATCTCCACTTCTTGGTCAAAGCTTGGGCTCCTGTCTATGCTGTGTCCTTACCCTGCTGAGCCAAAGTATAGTGAGTCATGAATCACCAGGGGCTCAATCAAAATTTCCTGCCTGTGCCACACCCCATTCCACCCCAAGGATAATGATAATCTCCACCTCCACCTTCTGGAGTCTAGCAAGTGGGAGACGGAGTGTGAGTAAAGCAGCAATGACAGCCCCAAGGGGGCAGCAATATCCCTGCCTGAAGTCTTGCGAGAGACAGAACTTAGCAAAATCGTGTTTGCATATCAGTTAAGCCAGCTGTAGTGGTTCATCCCTGCCATGCCAGCACTCTGAGAGTGTGAGCCAGAAGGATAGCAAGGTCAAGCCCAGCCTGGGCAATCTGGTGAGACCCTATTCTCAAAACTTAAAAAAAAAAAAAAAGTTTTAAATGGGCTGGGAATGTAGCTGAGGTTGAGTTCAATCCCCAGTAACACACACACACACACACACACACACACACAGAGAGAGAGAGAGACACAGAGAGAGAGAGAGACAGAGAGAGAAACTAGAAGGTTGCCCCCTCCCACTTTGTGGGTAGTCTAATTTGTCATTTGCAATCTTAAAAGCCCATGCTTATGTAGAGAGACTTTGTGCCAAGCTCTACTCTGGCACATATTCCTGACTTCGTCCTCATAACAACACTGAGGGAGGCACCATTATTAGGTACCATTATTATTGCCCCTCATCTGCAGATGAGAATATGGAAGCACAAGAAGCTGAAGAATGGGCATGAGACTTGCTCAGACCACCCGCCTCTTAGCCTCTAAGTAGATTCAGCAGGTTCACCACTGCCTGTGTGTAGCCCGGAGCTGCAGGCAATGCTCTGGCCCTCCTCACAGGAGGTCACCTACCCGTGAGGATTGAGGAACAGCCCACCCGAGAGGCCTGGGTCTCGGAGAACAGCAGCAGCTTCTCTCACAGCCGCCTTCCTCCTGCCTGGTGTCCACGAATGAGTGGGTCATTGCATGGCTCCATGTATGATATTTGTTTTCCCTCTGGTACACTCATCCTTTCCAGATTTTTTACTTTCTTTCCATTTGTCACAAGGGAAGCCCTGCTGGGGTGGAAATATCGCACATGAGCTAGAGAACAATGGGTGCCGGGCGCCGAGTCACCCTTGAGTGTGGCGGCTGTGTTGTGGTCCCTGAGCTTCCTCCATGCAAGATCTGATCTTCACGACACCCAGCAGGGCCAACAATCACTTCCTCCCTCAACAAAAGGTGCAAGTAAAAAATGCTGTCCTCCCGTGGGTCAGTTGACCCTATGCTGACCAGAGTAAGACCTTTCAGGCTGTGATCATTTTCTTGTTCCCTCACGGCATTATTGTGCCGGTGAGCTGCTGCCCTGCCAAGCACTCTCACAGGATTTGAGCTGTTTGGTTTTCCCTGGGCATTTCTGGGTGGTGTTGCGTATTGTCCCCGGTTTACCCTCCACTACAAATTGGCTGTGGTTTGAGCGTGGCTGCTAAGGCTCACACGCTGGAGGCTTGGGCCTCGGTGTGGCTGTGTTAGGAGGCGGCCATGCCTGTAAGAGATGGACCCTGCCGGAAGGAATTGAATTGTGGAGGACACTGCCCTTGGAAAGAACTGACGTAGTACTCGTGGGACTCTGGCCAGTTCTCATAAGAAGGTTGTTACAAAATAGTGAGCCTGACTCCTGAAGCATGTTTGGGCTTCCTGTCCCGTGCTGTGATTTCCCCCTCTCACGTGTGCTGGTACCATGATGCCATTTGCTCTGATGCGATGCAGCTGCCGGAGGACTGGTGCCCATGCCTCCTGAGCTAAATAAACCTCTTTTTTAAAAAAATTTCTTTTTCTTTTCTTTCTTTCTTTCTTTCTTTCTTTTAATAAAGTACCTAGGCTTTGGTAATGGAAAACAAATATACCCTACTTGACAAAAAGTAAAATTATTCCTTTTAGGTTCGAGAATTGGAGACCTGAGAAAGACTCGATTTAGCTAGACTGATCTACCTCAAGACTTTTTCCTTATCACCACCTAAGCTTTGTCAGATTTTTTTTTCTAACTACTCCTCTCCCCATGATATTACCATTTGTCAGCATATCTAAAGTCCACAGTTCATTGTGATATCCAAGGTTCTCTCTCTCTCTCTCTCTCTCTCACCCCCCTCAAGAAACATTTTTCATTCTTTTGGTGCAGTATCACCCACTGAGAAAACATGAACCACACTCATCTCCTTTTGGGGTGGTGATGCTTGACATCTTTTCCCAACACTGTACTTGTTGCTCATAGTTATAAACACCCACTCACCTCTTGCATCCAAACTTTAACCCTAAAACAATTTCATTTCTAGGTAATTATCCAAGGCAAACAAGTGCAAAAATAAAAAATATTCCAAAAATGATCATAGCAGTTTTATTCATAATAGCAAAAAACTAGAAACAGTCTAAATGTTCAACAGGAAAATAAATAATAAATGGGACTATATTCATACCATGCAATATTACCTTCAATAAATGGAACCAACTACTGCTACCCATAGACTGATTGTGAAAACATAATATGACAGAACACAAATGCAAATCATATGTACTTCATGGTTCCATAGCTATGAAGTTCAGTAATAAAACTAGTCCACAGTGGCAGTCAGAATATTATGTACCTCTAGAAAGTCTTAGAGGGAAAATTTTCATCTCTATCTTTATTAGAATGGTTGCTACGTGGTCTATACTTACGTTAAAATGTGTGTGCTTACACAAGAATTCTAGCTATGCACTTGAGATTCGTGTACTTAACTTTATATAAATTATACCTTAACATTCTAAAAGGGTCCTTGAAAACTTCGTTTTTAAAAATCCAGCTGGGGTGCCTGGTTACGATGCAGATTTCAGGGTGCCATCCACGAAACCACTCTCTGGGACAGGGACAGCACTCTGAATCCCACCTTAGCCCATAGGCAATTCCAGTGCCAGCCATCCTGCAGCTACACTAAAGCAGAGCATTAGCAGAATGAATCTACCACTCCGCTAACTTGTTGATTCATCTTCCTTTTCTATACACCTAAAGCATTTGAAATGAATGGAAGGCATTCCTTGAAAAGCTGTGAGGATCACAACTGAAATAGACCCCCTGTGTCTCATAAACTTAAATTGATCAATGGTTGAGAAAGCAAGGTTGAGAAGTTGAAGGCAAGAAACAGGCAAAGAAAGGGACCATTGGACTAAACAGTTTTTAACTGCTGCAGTTGAGTATCCTGGTTCCAGCTTACCCTAAGTTACCATGTAGTAGAAGACATAGAGTCATACTTGGATCCTAATTCTAGCTCCTCCTTTCAGGAGCTGTTTGACTTTAGGTAAGCTACTTAGTAATGCTGATCTTCAGTTCTCTCTCTGTCTGATGAGAAAAATAGAATTAACTTTACAGGGTTGTTGTAAGGATTAAAAAAGCAAAAGTCTTCCCCTCTCCCCCACCTGCTACCCTGCTAAATTCTCCTATAAATCAGACTGGCAAATGGGAAACACAAAGTCTGTAAATGTGCACACTCCATTTTCACACAGGAACACTCGCTGATGAGTAACTCAAGGAGGTGGGGTCTGGGCTTATGTGGCATCTTAATAAATGAAAAATAAATTTGTAGAACAGTGACAAGACAAAGGAAAGGGGCTTGGAGCTCCTAGGACAGCAAAATGTATGAAGAGACACATGGGGGCACTGAGGGAGGCTGAGGGTTGAAAGATTAGGTTTGTTGAGAAGTTTTCCTTGCCTCCTTGGCTGACAAGAGTCTAGTTGTGTCCCATGAATAACTTCTGTCCTTGGTAGAGAGTGGAGGATGGACATCATTACAGGTTTATGTTCTACTTCTAGACAAATAGGAGGAGAGCACAGACCTTTCTTTACATCTGCTCCTTCTCAGTTGATTGATTTCAGATCAAAATAAACCTTTCTTCAATGTGACATATTCTGGGGCCACATTCTGCTGCCCTTCATATGACTCCCATGAAGAAGGGGCACGTTAAGTGTGCCTTTCTCAAATCTTTCCTGAACTTCAAGTTCCTCTTTCACCCACATTCACACATTCCCCACATTCACAAGCATTAGATGAATTGTTTTGTTTTGTTTGAGACACAGTCTTACTGTGTAGCTCAGGCTGTCCTCGAACTCGTGGTAATCCTCCTGCTTCAGCCTCCCAAGTGCTGGGATTATAGGTGTGTGTCACCATGCCCAGCTAGCACTTTAGATTTTTATCAGGCCAAACACTGTGTCATGAACCAGGGCTAGAGAACTGAACAAGATGAAGATACCCAGTGGAGTGAGTATGTAGAACACTCAGGGAAGACAAAGATTAAAAGAGTGTCACATCTCCTCAGTCTCAGGAACACTAGGAAAGGCTTCCCAGGGCTCCCCTAAGCTAAATTCATTAGGATGAACTGATGAACCTGGGGTGAGGAGATGATCTAGCTGTGCACTTTCCAGGTTCTATTTCAAATGCAGATTGAAAATATTCAGGGAAAAAACTATGTCTTTGCTAAACATCTATAGATTTTTTTCATGTGGTCATTTTCTAAATGATGTAGTATAACAACTATTATACAGCACTTACCTTGTTTTAGGTATTCTATATCACAGAGATAGAGATTCAATACTTAGGGAAAAATGTAAATGATATATGTAAATATTATGTCATTTTATATAAGGAACTTGATCTTCCACAGATTTTGGTGCCCAAGGGGTTTCTGGAGCTAATTCTTGATGGATGGAAGGGACAACTGACCACATAGGCGAGTTTAGGCTTCAGGAATATACCTTGAACACAGAGGAAGCAGTCCATTGACTGCAGATAAACTTCAGTTCTTTTTTAGCAACTGTGATGGCCCCACTTTAGAGTGAGTCTAGAATGTAAGTGCTCTCTCTCTCTCTCTCAAAAGACATGAGATGGATTTATTAGAGGCAGAGATAGGATGTATTCAAAAGCAGAGCGCAGGCGCTCAAAGGTACAATACAGTTGGCAACTGGGGATCTTTTATGTGTTTTGGGTGGTGAGAGTCTGTGGAATTTAATAACCTATTGTGATGCAGGAAGATCGTGAGGCTAAAACTGGCTGAGAAAGGTATGACAAGGTCCTGGAACACATGCGCAGAACAGTTCTCAGAGCCCCGTATGTGAATTTCCCGCAAGACCTCAAGCAAGTTTTTGACAGGATGACCTAGATGTGACGCCAATGTGGGAAACACAGAAAAGAGACCATCGCCATGAAGAGCTCACTATTGGGCCGCTTCAGATAGCCCACTCTACGCTGTAGGATGTATTTTTATTTTTAACTTTTCCTCCCTTTTTACTCGGCCCAAACTCACTCTGTGGAGCCTGGTTTTCCCCTACCCGTCTGCTTTGCTCCTACCTTTAATAAATGTGAAACCTTGCCACCATTTAAGCTTGTTTTGTTCAATTCTTTGTTCAGGACAGAAAGGACCTAAAAAGCACCTCCAGAAGGCCACTCCAGCACCCCAGGGCCTGTAACAATAGTCTTAATCTTGTCTAGTGAGTAGGAGAGGGTAACCTATCCATAGTGAGATAATGGGCAATTCATATGGATACCCCAAAATGGTGGTCTACTCATAGGAGAAAGAGGAACATTTTCAAATAAAAAGGGAATGGACAGACCTATTTGGAGCCAAAAGGCTGTTGCCCAAGTTTGCCATTTTGAGAGAACAAAGGAAGAAGTAAAATAAAATAAAATTGGACAGCAGTCTCTTGTTTTTTGTTTTTTGTTTTGTTTGTTTGTTTGTTTTTTGTTTGTTTGGTTTTTTTTTTTTTGTGCTGGGGATCGAACTCACGACCTCACACTTACCAGGCATGTGCTTGAGCATGCAGTCTTTTTTTTAATTTTAAATATAATTTTTGAAATTGTAATTTCCTTGTCTCCTTTCTACTTAGTTTTCATTTCTTCTGTCCTACCTCACCCCCCCCCCACTTTGGTCCCTTATTCTTGAGGGGGTAAAGGAGGCCTAGGCTCTGTCTTTAGTAACTGCTTCAGACTGAGGAAGGGGCACTGACCCTGCCTAACCAGGGGCCAAAAGTCTTGTCCTGACTGATGAGACATTAGGACTATTGGGTTAGATCTTCTGAAGAACCATCGTCTTTCAATAGCCTGAAATGGAGGGAAAGGACATAAAAGACAACAACAATGAATCATACAACAGAAGAGAATGTCACATCCAATGTGAAATGTCAAAGAAAAACAAGAACTTTCTTCCACTAGGTTGTTCTAGAGAACCAGCAAGCTAGCCAGTTGTTAAAGTTTGTGGCAACTGGGCGTGGTGGTGCACACCTGTAATCCCAGCACTTGGTAGGCTGAGGCAGGAGGATCATTGTGAGTTCGAGACCATCCTGGGTTACAAAGTGAGCGCAAGGCCAGCCTGAACTACATAGTGAGGCCCTGTCTCAAAAAGACAAATAAGTAAATGATCCACCAAGAAAACAAATAAGCTTATGGCAGAAACTGACATCACATTGACTTGTGAACGTAGATCACATAAGGTAGAGGATACATTTGCAGAGTTTTCAGGAATGTGTACACAACCTGAATGGGAAGTTTTAAGGTTAGATTTTGTGTCTTCCAGCTGTGTAGCTCATAAGAGGCTCCATTTGTCTGAATGGGTAAATGTTTGTGGAATAAGAACCACCATGGCTCGCTCATTGTTCCAGCACTCCTGAAGCCATTGGTTTGTTAAAGTTGAGTTTATTTAGTAATTCACTTCCTCTTTTTAATTTTTTCTTTTTATTTTTTCTTTCTATTTCTTTTTTTTTTTTTCTTCCTTTCTGTCTTTTCTTTCTTTCTTTTATTTTTTAGCAGTGCTGGAGATCAAACCTAGGGTCCTGCACTTTCCAAGCAAGCACTGTACTACTGAGCTACATACCCAGCACAATCACAGTTTTTTTGGTTCTGCACTGCTTGGGGTTGTGCCTGCCCCACAAGTGTTCTATATTGAGCTGTAACCCCAGCCACTTCTCATCTTCCACTCAATCACTTGCTCAATGATCCCCAAGCCAGAAGCACTACATCACCTATTTTCTGCTGTGATGAGGAGAGCCAATGGCAACAGGGAAACAAACAAGGACAACCTCATTACTTACTGACTGTTGCGTTTTTTTGACCACAATGCATGGCTAAAGGGCAGACACCACCTATGTACCAGTGAAAAAAACGTTAGTCATTATATGACATTCCTGAGTTTTCGTAGTGATGACTCAACTAATTCTTGATACAAAAACTCAACATGCTGAAATTGTCCATCAAGGCTTCTGTTCACTTGCCTAAGAGGAATCTCATCTGGCCAAATGGAAGAAGGAATTTTAAGTAGTAAGGAAGAGGCTGATAAAATTATTGTCTGTTTTTTGGTGGAAGGATGGTTTGAGTAGAGAAGCTAATTGACAAACCATACCCAATTTCCACATAACTTTGAGTTTCCTACATATGAGCATAAACAAGGCTGTGAAACACACATAACTGGAATTTTGGTATTCAAGGGGTTCATGGAGACAATTCTTCACAGATACAGAAGAATGTTCTAAACCATCTCTAGATCACTTCTGCCACATTTACAATGTAAATCCTGTGTAAATAGTTAAAGTCACTAGGGAATAATGACAAGAAAACAATGTCTGTACATGTTCAGTGCAGACATCATTTTTTTCTGAATATTTTTATCTAGAGTGGGTTGATATGGAAGCCACAGATATGGAGGGCTGAGTGTATCCAGTTATGCATGTATATGTGTGTATGTATCAACTCCACCAAGGCTGGATACAAATCTGAGAAGTAACTCTCCAACCTTTTCCATTTAACCACAGGAAGTCTCAGAGACAACTTTTTAACTCAAGTCAATCTTAGTAGTTAATGTATTACTGTATTCTGTCCAGCTGGGATGAAATGAGAAAAGTGAGTATTTGACTGAAGAAGAGTAATATTCGGTTGTTCTCAAACAAAGTATTTCTATTCTAGGAAGAATTAATCATGACCAAATTATAGATTTCTCAATGGCTCAATGTTAAATCTAATTGGTGGGTCATTAATTGTTCATGAGAGTTGATCTGGTCTTGAGGAGTCTTAGCACCATGTCCTATGGTTGGATGAACAGTTCACACACTGCATCACTTCACAGTCTTCTCTTGTAAATTTTATAGCATTACAACCTCTTTTTCCCCCTTAAGAGACATTAAGCTGTTGTTTTCTCTAAATTAAACAAAACTCAGCTTTTCTGAATAAGCCTCGGACTGCTTGAGTTAATTTGGGTAATTTTCACTTATGTCATTAGTAATGGGAAGGGGGGAAAACCTCCTAATGTGTAACTTTTGACAGCCTAAGTCATTCCCGATAGAAAACTGAGTTTAGTGATTCATAACATTCTGGGTAAAAAAAGATAACTCTGCACATATGACTAGGTGGTCTCTTATAACACCATTTATTGTCCTTTTTGGAGGAAAGACATAGGCTGAAGCCCCATCCCAAACATCTCCCTCACTCCCATCCAGTCACTTAGGGCATCCAAAACATGTTGCTATCTGTTCCTGCATTTAATGAAAAGTCCCCCAAGAAGATCAGTACTTTGGCCTTGATCTGATTTATGGAGGGTGCGGTGGGGGCAGAAGAAGGCTTTTTGTGGTTGTGCTTCCACTCAGACTTCCCACTAAATATTAAATCAATGCCTCAATTCACTCTCTTTTCCTGAAGCCTTTAAACAGTCCCTAGGAGTTTTGAAATTACTTCAAAGACACAGATGTTAGGTTGGGATGGGAGCTGCTACATGCGAGTTGGGTGACCTTGTGTAAGTTACCCAACCATTAGGTGTCTCAGTTCTCAAACCCACAAAATGGAAGTAAATAGGTCTCCGATGAGAGTGGAAGATACAGCTCAGGGGTAGAGTGCTCGCCTAGCACAGGAAGACCCTGAGTTTAATCCTCAGCACAGCAAAAACAAACAAACAAATAAACAAAAAAAAATGGCATCCATTTTATGTGCCTAACGTATTCTCTATGACAATAATCCCTCTCTTTTCTTCTCCCCTTCTCTAATCCAGTGTAAATGAATCTGTAAATCCTTTTAAACTCTCCTCTCTATGTCCTCTCTCCTTTGACCTGAGCCTTCTAAAATACTGCTCTTCAACACAACCCCTGCCCCTTCACCTACCACACTCAGGCTTTACGTTGGATGTTACCTTCTGCGGGAAACTACCCCGTGAGCCACACCTACATTTTTCTTATGCAGCTCCCAGGTGCCAGGTTAGACCACACTCCCTGAGGACAGGCACTGTGCCTATCTTCTCTAGCGACGGAGGACACAGTTTTGATACAGACTGGTGGAATTAAGGAATGGATCACTGGTTTTCTAGATAGATGAAAGTTAGACATAAACTTACTAATTTAGACTTACGAAAATTCCTACAGTCATTTCAGAGGAGAGGATATGAGAATAAAATTACCCAGTGAAGGGATCTTTGCCTTCAAATGTAGATTTAGGCCCCAGATGTTAGTCACCTTTTAAATTTTATTTATTTACTTACTTACCTTTTACTTTCAGACAGGGTCTTGTTGTGTAGTTCAGGCTGGACTTGAACTCACCATGTAGCCCAGGACGGCCTTAAACTCACAGCGATCCTCTTGCTTCAGGCTTCTGGGTGCTGGGATTATCCTTTTGCTTGTTTCTTTGTTTTTATTTTGTTTCTTTTTTGAAACAGGGTCTCACTATATATTTCAGGCTGGCCTTGGACTCACTATGTAGCCCAGGCTTGCTTTGAACTTGCAGTGATCCTCCTGCCTCAGCCTCATTAGCCTTTTCAAAATTGATGACATTTAGCCAAACTTGGTGGCTAAGGCCTGTAATCCCAGCACTTTGAGAGACTGAGGGAGAACTGCAAGTTCACACCCAGCCTGGGTAATTTAGTGATTTAAGAGATACTCCAAAAATAAAGGGAAAATTATTTTAAAGGGGGTTGGGGATGTAGCTCAATGTGAAGGCCCAGGGTTCAACCTCTAGTACTGTACTAAAAAATAATTGAAGATATTTAATGCCAGAATCCCAAAACTACTTGGTTTTGTTTGTTTGGTTGGTTGATTTTTTGAGACTGGGTCTGGCCATATAGTTCAGGCTGGTCTTGAACTCACTATGCTGCACAGGCTGACCTCAGATTCACAGTGCTCTTCCTGCCTCAGCCTCCCAAGTGCTGAGCTTACAGGCATGTGCCACTATAATTAGCCAAAACTACTTACTGTACTTTATTTCCACATACATAGTAATAATACATTCTCAGGACAACAATATCAAGAGGTTTCTTTTAGGTTTTACTTTTTTTTTTTTTTTTTTTTTTTTTAAGCAGAGGACAAACAGGAAGGAAAAACAGGAATTGAATCCCCTAGCACATAGTCATATGTCTTTGTTTCTCAGAGCCTCGGTTAAAGTGAAGAGGTAAATGACATTAAGATACAAAGCTAGTGACTTTGGATCTCAGTCTCTGGTGAAACAGGGTATTTCCATTTGGTAATCACTGCTCTGAATATGTCAATAGTGTGTCGTCACTCTATTAAACAGAGCTCCAGCCCAAAGGAATTTCCCTGGAAGCCCTGGTTCAGCCGTCTCCTGGGCCCCAGGGCTGTGTTTGTCTGGTTTTTGTCTTGTTCTGAATGTGAGGCCTTCAGCCATGCTCTGCAGAACCACAGCCCAGGCACAGTGGCAAGGAGACACAGTATCCAACTGGAGGGAGTGAAAGGTACCTATGGGCACACAGACAAATCCTTTCAGAGGCACTGAGTTAGGAGGAGAGGTGACCACCCAGGCTGAAGGTGGAAACAGAAGAGGTGGCCACACTAAAGAGTGTGAGAGGCACTCTTCCTCCAGCAAGTTGGCAATGACACGTCGGTAGCAGATGAAGTAGGAGTGTTGGTGAAGTCCTGAAAAGGAAGCATATTTGTAGGAAAGAGCCAACAGGGAGGAGAGGAGATGAATGAGAGAGGAGGAGGGTTTGTTAATGGGGTAACAGGCAGAGGGAGACAGGAAGAAAACAAGATCAAGATGGAGGAAACAATTTGTGAGTAGAAAGACTGATTCTTCCTCTCAGACTGTAGACAGATTTTCAGGGAGAGGAGAAAAATGTAGGGAGTTCCTATTGGAGTTCTGAGGGAACATAGGGAGTTCTGAGACCAAATAGCTGCAATGTGACTTGGAGGAAAGTACGGTCCGGTTTCATCATCTGCAAAACAGAGATTGAAAACTCAAAATGAATTGCAGTTGTCTCACCAGCCAAGAGCTGCTGCTGCCTAAATTGTATCAGTGATAATTTTATTGTTATTCATCTCTGGAAAGAAGGAGGCAAGGTCATCTATGTAAGGGAAGTAGGGAGGGAATGGTTTGGAGGTTTGGGGGAAGCAAGCCACAAAGGGACTAAGACAGAGACAACTGGAAGGTACCTAGAAGGAAAGGCACGAGGTAGTGAAGGACCAGCTAAGGTGATACGGCAGAAATTTGGGACAGTGAACTAGAAAATAGGATCTTAGTAGGACCCACCTGGGATCCTAACAGCCTGGGAGTGGACCCACACTCATGTCGCTGAGAAAAATGACTGTTTTAATTTTGGGAAAACTGGTCAGTTGACGGGGGCTGTACAACTAAGAATTGCTCCTGTGCTTGGAATTCTGAGTCCCAGTTTCTCACTCATCACTGCCAGACAGGTGTTGACTATTATCTTAGAGCCATTGCACTGTCAGCCTTCAGTTATGTAAGAGGTCGGGGAAGGGTGTAACTAAGGAAGCAAGAGCCAGATATATAGTGAACAGTGAGTGATTTATGAGGGAGACCTGACTATGTAATGCCTTTAAGAAGTCACTTTATACAGCCAGGTGGAGTGGCACATGCCTGTAATCTCAGCACTCAGGAGGCAGAGGCAGGAGGATCACTATGAGTTCAAGGCCAGCCTAAACTGTATAGTGAGACCTTGTCTCAAAAAAATAAAAAGAAATAGAAAAATAAAAAATGAAGTCACTTTACACTGTCTGTAGATCATTTTATTTGATAACAGTGGTTAGCTGACCTACAGCAAAATGAGTTTCTCAACCTCAGGACTTTGCCACTTGGGCCCACATAAGGACCTTGCGTATTGACAGGGTGTTTAGAAGCATCTCTGACTTCTACCACTGGATGCCAGTAGAAGCCCTATAACCCTCATCCAGTTGTGACTATCAAAGATGTCTCTTGACATTACTAATTTTACCCCGGAGGGTAAAATTTCCCCTAATTGAGAATCCTAGAAGGACAATGATAATTCTTAATGAGAAACATCCTACTATTCATGTTTCATCATTATTTTGAACTCAGTTTTGATGATCTTCCCTCTCTGATTCTCCTTCTTCCTCATTATCAAATCCTAAAGTTGTTACATCATCTCATCAGGCAAGACAGAGCCAACAGATGGCAAAAAGGCATTTCAGAACCAGACACTCAAGCTTAAGCATTGCATGGTTTTTTCTTATACAAGAAACCCAAAATACAAATAAAGAGATAAACTAAAAGATGGTAGGGAGATATTTCTCAAATGCCAGAGGGATCAAGAGATGGAGGGAAGGAAAGGGAGAGAAGGGAAAGACAAAGAAAAAAGAATTCAAATGTGTTATGTACATGGACCAACTCTACACAAAGAATGAAACATGATGTGCTGCAAACACGAACAAATAAATAAAGAGGTATTTCATCAGGAAGAGCTCCAGCTTTGAAGAACTTGAAACCTATGCAACTTGAGAAGCTCTTCTGATGAACAGTAACACAAAATTATAAACAGCTCCTGTCTGGGAGCTAAGGCCAAGTACAGGAGGGACTAAGCCTGGCTCTCCAGCTCCACCAGTGTGCACCCCTCCCTACCGCGACTTTTCTACCGCCTGTGAGCTTAATTCTTGGTTCAATTTTCTTCTCTTGCCTGAACTTCCCACCCTCCATACTATGTTAGATAATCCCACAAAGTACATCAAATCCGATGTGGTTTTCTCCTGTAAACAGCTACTTAAGATACTATGTCTTTTGTTTCTTTTTCCCACAAGTTGTTGAAGATGAAACCATGTTGTTTTCTCCAAAAGAGGTGCAAATTTGACCTGAGAGTATGTAAAAGAAACCATCTCATCTTAATTTCCCAGGCTACATGGAAAATGAAATTGTTCTACTTATTAAAATAGCTTTTCTTCAAATTCTTGTGACTTACTAAAAATGACCATTAACATTTTCAGTTGGTTCCATTTTGGTTTTGGTCAGAGTTTCTTCTGAACTCAGTTTCACTAAGAATTTTGGTGACATTTATCCTTCACTTCCCTTTTTTTTTTTTTTTTTTTTTTTTCTGACGCCTTCTGGACCGGGGCTAAGGGATGTGTCACTGTTGTTGGCACAACAGCTTCTCTTTTTGGATAGGATCAGTTGAGACCCAGTGCTCCAATCAGTGGTAATAACTCATGTTTTCCTTTTCAAAGGACTCTAAAACTGATTCTCAGCGATAGTAGGTTAACACTTTGCTGTGAGCACAACATAAATAAGGCTCAGCTAGAAAGTCAGCAGTAGCTAAGGTCCTGTCCTCACCCTACATAGCCTTGCAGCCCAGTGGGAGTGATACACACTTTAATACTAATTTGAGGATGAACTATGTTCTGATGCAATCCTAGACACTTCACAAACATCAACTCACAAGTACAGGGCCGAGTGTGACATAGAATGACAAGTCACAAGCAATATCACCTGAGGCCATATGGGACATGGTTATTGAGGGGAGCAACCAAGAAAGCTTCACAAAGCAGAAGGAACTTTAATGGAGACTTTGGAATCACGATGCTTTTGCAAACTTTTTTATCCTGGGGACTGAACCCAGGGCCTTGAGAATGCTAGGCAAGCACTCTATCACTGGGCACCATCCCTTTTTGTTGTGTGGTTTGAGATACAGTCTTGCGAACTGTCCAGGTTTGTCTCAAACTTGTGATCCTCTTGCCTGAGTCTCCCGAGTAACTAGGATTGCAGGCATCACCATGGTGCCTGGCTGATCATTATGCTTTAAACAGGCACAGATATTTTGAGTCATAGCACATGGGCTTACTTCTTATTAGCCCTGAGGGGTTCATAATATGGCACCCCAATACTGACATACTGAATGTGTTACGCTGCAGGAATCTGAGAACATGGCAAAAGCTGCTCTCACTTTCCCACCCCTTCCCAGAAATAGGTCACGAGTCCCTCGTGGAAGAGGTTTCCTTTCTATGCCCAGAGGAAGGAACATCCTTGTTTCTGAAGACACGGGGAAGAGTTTGAACAAATGTATGTTACTATGCTCTAGCCCTGGTTTATTGCCATTAGATCAAACTTCCATTATCCAATTACATTTCTCCACAACCAGCTGTTCTTCATTCAACCTAGCATAAAACATGTGACTACTGTTCCACTGGGTACGCATAAAGTCTCCTGGATCAGGTAAAATTTCTATTAAATAAATGTAGATTTTTTTTTCATGTTAATCTGTCTTTTGTCATAGAGGTGCCCACACAAACAAAGCAATAGATGAGGAAAAGATATTTCTACTCTCCTGCAACCCCTTACATTTTCACACAATGGTTGAGGTTACTTATTAAAAAAAAAAAAAAAAAGCAAGCCAGGAAGTGGTGGTCCATTCCCATAATCCCAAAACTCAGAAGGTGATGCAGGAGGATCATTAGTTCAAATTCAGTCTAGACAACTTACTAACTCTGATTGTCTCAAAATTTAAAAAAGTACGATCACCTGGGAATGTAGTCGGTGTGAAGACCTGGGTTCAATCCCCAGTACTGCAAGAACCACAACCAAATAGCCACGATAGACTGTTAAAGTAAGAATTAAAAAACGTAAGTTATTTACACAAGAGAACCTGCCCTTGGCTAAGAATATTTGTAGAATCAAGCTAAAACTGTAAGTGTCCAGGAAATTTAGGAATAATGAATTTCATAATTTTACCTTCTAAAAAAAAAGCAAGCAAAAAAATAAAGAACAAACAAACAAACCCAGGTACATGTGCTTACTCCTCTAAACTGTAAGAAAATTGATAGGGCAAATCTTTATCCAAGGGAATAGTGAATGATAATAAAATTATTTTCCACCAGTGCGAAAAGGTCTGTCATGTGCCTGTTTCTCGTGCTGAAAATTATTGTCTTGTGGTGATATTTCTGTAGGGAGACGAGAAGCCAGGACCCAAGAAAGCACTTTCAGGTGCTTTAATTGTACCTGTGGTGGCAGAGATTAGAGTGGTACTTTTCAGACTCTAATGTGCATTTGAGAGACCTGGAGGCTCTAATTTAGTTGGTTGGGGTGGAGCCTGAATTTCTGCATCTCTCCCACACTTGAGAGACAAAGGCTGAGAGCAGTGGTCTCAAACCTGAGCATGCACCGGAATCACAAGGAGGCCACAAAAGTGTGGATGACTGAGCCACATCTCCAGAGTTCTTCGTATAGTCATCCTGGGGTGGCACTCACAAGTTTGCATGTCTAACAAAATCCCAGGTGACACTGTTTGTGCTGTCCACCCTGTCGTGCCCCGCAAACCACAATTTAAAAAAACCACTGACTTAGAACATCCTTCACGAATATAGGTAAGTGGTTCCTCCTGAAATTTGCATCAAAGTTGGGGGACAGAATTCAAAATGAGTCTTCTAAGCAGGTATTTTGTGAACTTAAAAGAGAGCTACATACTTTAGATAACAAAGATAAGGGTCACACACATCTTTTGACATTTTCTCTGTGCACTGAACTGGGAGTTTAACACACATTATCTTACTTAGCATCTGGCCTGAGCAGCAGACTTGATGTTTGATGTGTAGCTGAGAAGTCAGACTGCGCGCATGCGGGAAGAAGTGTACAACTTTGGTACACTGTGGTCCACAGACATACCTGCAGGCAAGGCCAAATCATCTTGCAGGAAACACCTTTTGATCTGGACAAGCAGTCACTACAGGCCGAAGTTCTGCTTCAGAGAGCCTTCAGGAAACAACTGAAAGAATGTGAAGCCAGGTGCTAACAATCATCTGTCTTGACCACAAAAGTACCTGAATATAGAACAGAGTTTATACAATGGCTCTGGTGTGATCTGAAGCACCTGGATGCCTGGGACCCATCCATGAAGGGTGTGATGAATATGGTCTGGGGAGACATCCGGGCGTAAGTTTTTCCAGGGGATGGATGGGTGTTGAGACAAGGGCTTGCTATGTAGACCAGGTTAGCCTTGAACTCACTGTGCAGTACAGGCTGGCCTTGAATGTACAGTGATCCTCCTGCCTCAGCCTGCTGGGTGCTGGGATCACAGGCATGTGCCAGCACACCCATTTTAGGCATAAGCGTTTTAAAAAGCACTCGAGTCAAGGTTGAGAATACTAGTATACTGACAAGAACAGATATTATACTTGATCAGAAGGGAAAAGTAAAAAAAAAAAAAAAGAGAGAGAGAGAGAAATGAAGGAAAAAACAGAAACAAAGCTTTTGTAAGTGGGATGGGTTGAAGGGAGAGAAGGGGATTGGAAAAAAAATGAAATAAGTTATATTATGTACAGGTACAAATTCTCCATGATGAATGTGATCATTATGTATACTTAAAATGTACCAATAAAATCTGATTTTTTAAAAAAAGAACTACTGGTATAGATTTGATTCAGGACAAGATGACTGGGGGACAAAACCCAAGTTTATCAAAATACCTCTTCCCAGGTGGAATCTCTTAAGGATCTGCCAAATTGGTTTTTGGCTGTTGTTTGGAGCACTGCTTGTCAAATGTCACTGTGCATCAGAATCATGTGGAAAGCACATTAAAGCTGATTTCTGGGCCTATCCTAGAGTGTCTAAGTCTGCAGCCCTAGTTTGGCCAAGAATCTGTGTTTTTTGTGTGTTTGGGGGAGGAGGGAATGTGAGATGCTAATATGTAATTCTGGCTGGCCTTGAATCCAGAATGACCTTGAACTTGCAGCAATCCTCTTGCTTCAGCCTCCCAAGTGCTAGAATTAAAGGTGTGTGCCACTATGCCCAGCTGAGTTTTTTGTTATTCTTGGTATTACTTCTGTACTGCCAACCCTTTTTGAAACAGCGTCTCACCAAGCTGCTAAGTTGCCCATCCTGGGCTCAAACTTGAGATCCTGTTGCCTCATCTGCTCTGAGTACTGGCATTACAAATGCAACAGCAAGCAGGCTGGAGGCAGATTTATTTTACATTGATGGGCACTGATCGGGATCATTTCCAAAATAGCAGGCCCTGATCTCTGGTGGTCTAGGGCTTACATGGGATAAGCAAGCAGGAAGCACAGAGGCAGAATGGTTTGTCACTTGGGGATTCATTCTTACCACATGCATCATGGTGACCAGCTATGCATCGAAGTGACCATCTGTTTCTAAGAAACAGAAATACAAGCCAGAACTATTACCGAGGCAACTAACAGACTGAAGTATACCGGCTGGGGTGGGGAAGCATCTTCTGCTACACAAGGGTGGGCTTCTAAACCCAGCAAAAATTTGCATTTCTAACAAGTTTCTGGCAATCCTGACACCTCTGGTCCTCAATGTTAACTACTTTAGTATTAAGATCTTAGCATGTGGAGAAGGATGCCTGTGTTTCATATTTCTCACCTTTTGCTTATTGAAGAAAAAAATGCAGACAATCAAAACTGAGAACATCAAAACTATTCAATGATAATCACAATGAATAACATTTTTTGTACAATATATAATATATTCAGGATTTCTACCAAAAGTTATAACAGTTGTGTGAAGTACTTTTTTTTTTTTTTTTTTTAGATACGGCCTTGAACTATGTAGCCCAGGTTGTCCTCAAATCTGCAGCAATTGCCTCAGCCTCTCAAGTACTGGGATTACAGGACTGCACCACCACGTCAAGATTTGAAGAACATTTTTGTACCTAGAAACATGCTGACACACACATTAGTGTGTTCTTGTCTACCTTAGTCACCGGAATGGCACCGTGTGACTTTTGGCTCTGCTCCCAAGTCAAAATGACCATGAAAGGTAAATGTTTTGAATTGATTCAGGACATCAAGGCAGCCAGAACAGCACTAGATACGTAAGAAAACTTGGAGAACTGCTTTAGAAAGTGGCAAAAACGTTGGAATAACTGTTCAACACGAGGGGAAGTACTTTGAGGGGGAGTCACGGCAATGTGTCTTTTACGGCAATACATTTTTAAAATATTTAAGCATCCACCACACTTTTTTAATATAACATGTATGTCATCATGCTTTGGAAACTGTCTGGTCTCGCATGTGGCTGCAGTGCTGTGGATACAGAGCACATAGTGTGATGTTTTACAACTACCTAGAAGCAAAAGGAACAGGTATTCTACTCCCATTTTGCTACTTCAGGACACTAACACTCAAAGTTAATTGACTTCCCAGAAGTAACATGGTCATGTAGCAGCAGTCACAACTAACACCCAAAGTGCTTGATTCCCAGACCTTTGCTTATTCTGACATACAACACAACATTTTTCATTAGATGTCCAATATATAGAGATTTGAAGAAAACTAAATATTGAGGCATCCTCTGTGTTGTAGGAGAGTTCATATCCTGGGGTTTCAGAAATAAGAGAAAGCAGAATGACTCCGATTATCCCTTCCATCGTGGCTGTGAGAAGCACACAGACTCCTTTTTAAGAAAGGGCATAAGACAGCATAAGACAGTAATTGTGGTCCTTTGCTGAGCATAGTGTCATACTCCTGTTTTTCCAGCACTTGGGAGGCTGAGGCAGGAGGATTGTCAAGAGTTCAAAGCTAAACTGGGCTACATAATGAGTTTAAGGCCAGCCTGAACCACATAGTGAGATTCTATCTTAAAAAAAAAAAAAAAAAGAAAAGAAAGTGCCCCTTCAGAGCCCCTGGATATTCCATAGCCAGAAGAACGGTTGGTGCTTGGTGCTTCCAGGAGCGGTATGGCCCAATGTCTTTCAGAGTGGCCAGGTCCTGACTCCCACATCTTCTCGATGCTTGCTAGACGACCTTGGGCAAAGAGCTCAATTCCTCCAAGTCTCAATTTCTCATCAGTAAAACAGGAATGATAATATATATTCCATATTCTAAGGAATGAATATTATCTGGGAAAAAACCTGGTCCATAGTAAACAATAAACACAATGCAGAGATTCTTAATATTATTAGGGGGAGCTTATTAGCTCTGCACTTTTCCTTCTCTACTAAATCTTTCCTATCAATATGCCAATATGCACAGGCATTCATTTCTTCTTCTTCTTCTTCTTCTTCTTTTTGTATTTTTTTTTTTGAGACAGGGTCTCACTATGCACTTTGTGGCCCGTGGCCCAGGCTGGTCCCAAACTCTCAATGATCCTCCTGCCTCAGCCTCCTGAGTGCTGAGATTACAGGCATGTACTACCACACCTGTGCATTTCTTCTGTTTAAAAAAGAAAAGAAAAGAAAAACTCTTTCAATCCTACTTCCTTCTCTAGCTGAAACCCATTTCTGTCTTCCACTTAAAGACAATGACCTTCAAAGACTTTTTTATACTATTGGCTTTAATTCTTCCTCTTCATTTATCCTTAAACCTTCCCACTGAGACTTTCACCCCCACCTCCCTACTGGCACAAGGTTTTCAAGATCATCAGTGACTCCGACCTTGCTGAATGCAGCAGTCAAGGCTCCTCCTCTTACTTGCTCCATCAGTGGCACTGGACAGGTCACTCTCTTCTCCCTGATGTCTTTTGGACTTAGCTTCCAGGACAGATACCAACCTCTCCTTATTCTCCTCCTAGCTCACTGTCTAGCCTGTCAGTCTTTGTCTTGGTTACTCTTCACTCATTGCTGAGAGAAAACACTTGACACCCAAAATTAGGGAAGGAAAGGTTTATTTAGCTTACAGTTCTTGGAGGTTTCAGTCCATAATCAGCTGGCACCAAGGCAGGGTGGCATGGCACTGAGGCAACCCTTCAAGGCAGCAGCCAAGCAAAAGCAGTCAGAGTGAAAGGGGCCAAGAGCAAGCCTTCTCTCCTCCCTTATATTGTACACAGGCCAACCCCTCCACTCCCTAGGGTAGATGTAGCACTCACAAAATTTCTTTGCCCTCCTCTTGCACAGGATGAGGATATTTACAAAGTAAGAACCCTGGCTCCCTGCTGAGTCTCTCAGTTAAACTTCTGACCTTCTCAAATTGACCCAATGAACAGGTAACTGCTTGTGCTCTACACTCCAGGATGTAGAGCTGTTGAGTTACTTAATTAAGCTTCCAGACTTCTAAAGTTGACACAGTGTATAAACCATAACAGCCTTCTTCCTTCAGTTTTTCTCTTTTCAGTCATAACAATAGGTTGATTGTTCTGGGACTCATGCCAGGGGTGTCTCTTTTCCATCTACCATCATTTCTTCAAAAACCTTATGCTCTCTTGTCTTCAAGTGCCATGTACTCACTGAAGATTCCCAAAAGTTTATTATCATTCCAAACTCTCCTCTGAGCTCCAAATTCATACATCTGGTCACTTACTTGGTCTTTTCACTAGGATATCTAACAGGAATCCAGAACGTAGCTTCCCATAACTGAATTACTGATTGTTCCACCAATTGGGACTCTTGAAGTCTTCCCTTTAAATTTATGGCAATTCCCTCCGTCCAATTGCTCAAGTCAAAAATCTATTTGACTCCTTTCTTTTTCTTTCCTTTTTTCCCTCCTCTTGCTCTCCTCTTTGTGGTACTAGGGATTGAATTTAGTAGTATTCTACCACTGACCTACATTCATGACTCTATTTTTTTTATTTTGAGACAGGGTCTCACTAAGTTGCTAGGTTGCAGGGTGGTTTTAAATTTGCAATCCTCCTATCCCAGCCACCCAGATTTCTGGGATTACAGGTATGCACCACCTCACCCACCTTTCTATTTTCAAAATACATCCAAAATCTCACCACTTATCAACATCTCTATTATCCTGGTGAAAAGTACTTTCTTCTCTTTCCTGAATTACTGCCACAGTCTCTTAACTGGTCTCCCCTTCATCATTCTCAGTTTATTCTCAACAAAGCAGTCAAAGAAATCCTATTAAAAGACAAATCAGATCCTGTGACTCTTCTGCTTTAATCATACTAAGAATTCTCTTTTTGTTGAGAAGGAATCAAAGTCCTGCCAGGTATGGTGGTGCATGCCTGTAATTTCAGTACTTGGGAGGCTAAAGCAGGAGGACTGATGCAAGTTCAAGGCCAGCCTGGGCCACAAAGGGAGCTGAAAGCCATCCTGAAACCCTATCTCAAAAAAGACCAAAAAGAAAAAAAAAAAAGAATGAATGAATCAAAATTTTAACAAGGCCAGGTGTGGTGACACACGCCTGTAATCCCAGCAGTTGGATGCTGAGGCAAGAGGATTGTTGTAAACTTGAGACCAGCCTGGGCTAAGAAGTGAGCTCAAGAACAGCCTAAACTGCATAAAGAGACTCTGTCTCAAAAAGACCAGAAGAAAAAAGTCCTAACAAAAGACCTCCTTGAGACCCAACCCCATCTACCCACCTATGCTAGCGGACTTCACCTCTTTCTTTTTTTTTTTTTTTTTTGGTACAAAATTCGAACCCAGGGCCTTCACATCCAGGGCTCCAGGGTTTCATTAAACCACCTAACTGTGTTAGAACGTTCCATACTCCTGTCTCCATCTCCCAGAATGCTGGGGTTATAGGTGTGAGTCACCATGCCAGGCTCATCCTGTTCTTGATTGAATCACACTGGCCTGCATATTGATCCTTAAATTTTACCAACTACACTCTTACTTCTGGCTTTTGCATTTGCCAATTTCTATGCAAAGAATGATCCAACCCCTGATATCCAAGTCTCTTCTCCTCCCTGTTCAAGTCTTGACTTAAATGTCACCTTCTTAGAAACACTCTACCTGGTCACGTTACACTTCACCTTTCTTTATTTTCTCTCAGGACTTCTCATTACCTAACACATACACACACACACACACACACACACACACACACACACACACACACACACACAAATTGTTGCTGTTGCTACTTATCTTGGGTACTGCTTGTTTCCTGAAGTAAAATATACAGGGTATGAGAAGAAGGTTTTTGTCACTTCTGGTCATTTCAACTCCCTCCATCTTCCCCAGCACCTCAAGCAGTGCTTGTTTTTAATTCGAGCTCAGGAAATGTTGGTTCAATGAACGGATTGGTCCCAACTCATAAATTAAAAATAAACATCCTTGGAGAAGAGAGATCCTGGGGGAAATCCCCAAGAGTTCTTTGGCCTGAGAAAAACACAACTTATTTGAAAAGGGAAATAGTTTTGGTTTTCCCCTTCATTTCTGAAAGTTATGTTGAATAGAGACTAGCCATACCTGGCGCAATAATCCCTTCCTAATCCTTACTACACCTTCTTAAAAACACAGGAGAGAATGGTGAGTGGCAGCCTGTGAGAAGGAGTGAGGAAAAGGGAAGGAGAGGAAGGCAAATAAAGGTCAGTGGCTCAGAGGAATGCATGATCCACAGGAACTGGACTTGCCCTGGGTCTTTCCTGCCCTAATTAGGTCCTAAACCAGGTTTCTTCCTGTGTCTCTGTTCTCTGATCCACCCAGGTTCAGCACTCCACCTACGGAAAAAGCCCTTCTGCCTGGTTTCATCACTAATGGAGCTTCTTTTACAATGCATCAGAGCTTTCCCACCAAACATTTTCATCATCCAACTGCATCTCTAAAGAGATGATACACTATTTCCAGCCAGTGTGAACAGCATGTTTCCCATTAAAGGTGGGAGAGCATGGAGGGTGTGCAGAGAGCCACAGAATCACATATGGTGGTTTGCTTTGCTCATCTACACACAGTAGTGACAACAGAATGACTGATTCTCTGGCCAGGACCAGTGGGCAAAGGCAGGTGAGCCAGCTACTCACCTAGTGTGATAATCAGGGCTACCAAAAACTCTTCAATACCACTCACGGGTCACAGTATTTGCTCTGCTCTGCTCAAGATAGCTCTCCCTTGGGTTAAACTGCTTCAAGGATCACCCATCAAAATCCCACACATCCATGTGGAACACAGAAAGTCCAATCCAAGACAGTCCTTTATACTTGCTGGGGCAAGAGTTCAACTGGAGGTCTACAGTATGGGTGTTCTAGTCTCCTACCATGGCCATAACCTGGAAATCTGGATTCAAATTTAGAATTCTTAGATGTCTCAGCTTCTCTGCTGGAAGTGGTAACGCAGGGAGAGCCAGCACCTGACCCACAGCCAGTCTTTCTTGTCCTCCCACCCTTGCTCTCTCCCATACCCCAGGGGCCTCCTGCACAAGAATGTGGATGCCCAGTCTACATCTCCAAACTCTGTACAGCTATCTCTTGGCCACATGGGCTTTGGGTGTACAACTCAGGAGGAGCCCTCAAAAGGACTGGTATGCTGAACACATCTGTTGGGGGACTGGACCACTGAGATCTCAGATTCTGAGAATGTGACCTTAAAGGGTAGCATGGACTCATAGTGGTGAAAGGTGGTATGTCCCCTTGGCCCTAAGAAATTCCTTACCCCGTGAGAGGGACATGGCAAGAGCAGGGTCTTCTAACATGCAGGGCTCAGGACAAGGGCTTCTTGTTCAGGCCTAAGGCTAGTACTTACCAGTTCTAGGAGATGAAACCAAGAGCAGAGAAGTGCTGAGAGGGAAGAAAGGGTCATGTGGACCATATAGGATGCTGCCTGGGGAGGAATGCACAGTGAAGATTTGCGGGGCAACCAGGGGGACAGCCTAGAAGGGGGAAGGGAAGATTAGGAAAGCAGGAATGGAAAAGTTCATGAATGGAAAAATGAAAATAAACCTACCTGATAACCAATCTTGTTCTCCTTGTATATATCTTATTTATGCATGTATGATGCATGCATTTTTAATTGAACCACTAACTCCGATTCCTCAGTTTGTGGCACATAATCATAATCATTAAATCATTGGGTAATAAAAGTTCACTCTGAATTTATTTATGTATTTATTTCCTTTCGTTTCCATCCCCCTCCCTTCATCCCTCATCCCTATAAGCAACAATTGTGTATGTTGTTACATACATACCAGGAGCCATCCTGATTTCTCTCTCTTCTTGTCTGCATACAACAGTGCTACTGGGAACCAAGGCACCATTCCTATGCACAGACCTGCTATCTCAATGTCACATGTTCACCATACCCAGGACAGGATCTAGCCATCTCCTTCCTGGGCCACACAGGAAGACTAGAACCGTGTTAGAAGTTCTACAAGGCCCTGTTGTCACAAAGATCAACTTACCTGGGACCCCCTACAAAAGAAATGCCCAAATCTCATTAAAAGTTATTTTTATCTACACATAAATCCCTGTCATTTTGTTGTTATATTGGTTTCAAGCCTATTACATTCCAGTGTCATATTTTATCTGCTAAAAAGAGAGCTTGACATAAGTGTTATGTGATAGATAGAGTAATATATCTGTAACAACTTTTTCTCAGACAACAATGTTCAAAGTCTCTGACTGTCTCAGGGATAGTAATTTTGATTGTCATACTTTCTCTTTCATAATGCAGTTATTTCTTCTAATCATTTTCTGATAATAAATCATTATATTTGTTGCAGGGCACGGTGCCGCACACCTGTAATCCCAACACTCAAGAGGCTGAGGCAGGAGGAGTTTGAGGCCAACTTGAGTTACATAGTGAATTCAAGGTCAGCCTGAACTACATAGCAAGACTCAGTCTTTAAACAAACAAACAAACAAACAAACAAACAAAACAATTATATTTGTCACTTTCGTTCTCTTTAAATACCAGGAGCATGAGGAGATTTTCATTAACAAAATTGTTGACTAACTGACTTACTATAGTACACAAGATGTAGCCATTTATAATCTAGCTGTTTGATAAGACTGTGTGTCTTTAATAGTAGTTTACACACCTAAATGATCTTTAGACTTATTTAAAATAAACTTTTGGCATCATCTTGATCTTTTCCTTTAACAATCTATTTAAATTCTTTTTTTTTCTATTTAAATTCTAATTCAAACTAAATATACCTTTGTAGTAATATACATTTTTTGTGATGGGATTTAATTAATATTGCAGGAAAACAAATACATTAAGAAGGAAAACAAAAACTATGAGATCCTTAGAAAAATTGCCCGATACTTTTTTCCAAGTCCACTTATGGTCTCCCAAAATGTAGGCATGTGACACATATTTTGGGAAATTGTAAGAGGATGGTATAAACAGGGAGAAGTTTATCACTGAGAAATTTCTGGTGGTGATATTTCTGTGATATAATGGTTTGAAGTTACAGTAGTCAATTAAAAATAAGATACTATAAATAAGGATTAAGTTCATGGCTATTAAAACTGTCTAAAGACCAGCTCTTAGAGAAGACAGGCTCTGAGAACAGTGAGCAGACAGAGACCACCAAGTGGTCTAGGGAGACACCCTCCCATCCTGAAAACCAAGCTACTGTTATCTTCGAAGTCTGTTCATCATTAGAGGAAAGGGAGAGTCCCTAGGGAACTAACAGGGCGACATCATTGTTTTAGGGAGGATTAGGACCTTTGTTTTCTGGCCATTTTTAACAGATTAGGATTTAAATACTTCTCCAATTGGTGCTAAAATAATTAGGCTCTGCCAAAAACACAGGGAAAATCTTAAAGTGAGGAAGCACCATTGTGATCCCTTCCCTAGGAGAGCTTTGGACCTTTCTCTAAACTTGGAGCCCTCAGTTTTGCAGTGACCTACTATTCCTTTATTCCCTTTTTTGTCCCAGAATCTTTCTGATCCAGCACTACTATAAGCTCACACCTCAGCTCTGTGCAAATCAGGGAAAGATGCTCCAAATAGACCAGTGCAGCCCTGCACTCAAAGCACTAGTCTGCACCATGGGTCCAGTCTACTTCCTTCACCACACACACACCTGCCACGAGCATATGTGCTACCCTTCCTCATCAGTTTCCAAACAAGCACTAACCTCCACTGTTCTTTGAAAACCCTGCCCTTGGACACCACACTGCCCTCTGGTAACTACCCCAAAGCTCAGTTCCCTTTCCCACCCTTCAGTGAGATCATCAGTGGTTCCAGGAGGCTTAATCAAAGGAATGGTTTTTGTTCCTCATCTTACTGACCTGCTCAGGAAACTCTGCCCCTCCTGATCACTCTCTCCTTCAAATGCTCTTCCCCTGGCCCCAGTGACACCACAGGCCCTGGTATTCCTCCTCCTACTCTCTGACCTCTCTTCTCAGTTTCTTTACCTGGAGCTTCCTCCTTGAAACAGTATTTAAATATGAGCTTTGCTCAAGCCTCAATCCTGACCTTCCTCTCTTCTCATGTTGGAATTTCCCAATGACCTCAAATACTTGTTCCACAGCCAAACTTATTCCTCCATCCTCACATCCACCCCAGGAGGGAATAGTCCTGGAGCTATTCCCCTGGTCAGCTCCCCACCACTTAAAACTGTTCTCCAAAGACCAAGTAAATGAGCTGATTATGGAAGTTGGGGGAGCCCGCACAAACACCAGAGAGCCAAACTAGCCCACATAGGGCTGGGTCTGGCTACCAGACCAGACATTGCCCACATTGAGGAGGACCCACAGCTGGGTAGGCAAATTCAATTCATGGGGAGGAATTAGGAAGCCCAAGGGTGACTGCAGACTCCCAGTTGCATTTTCCAATTCAATTTTATCAGCCACAAATTTGGTATACTGATCCCTAGCTATGGCCTAGTTCTACTTCTCAGTTGTCTCTCATTCAGCAGTCTGTATCTCTATCACCACCTTCAAACCATATATAAATCAGGAAAGCCTGAGGAACAGCCATAAGGTCAGGGCCTGAGAGACTTCAGGTAGAGCTAGGACAGGAGGCTTCTGTGCTTTAATAAACACAGGGCTTCTAGTTGTTTGGCTTTTTTTCAGATGGAACATCTTGATGAGACTGATGTCACAGGGCCTCAGTAAACCTAGGCCTTTACAAGCTATGTATATACAAACTACACAGACTAGCAATCTATAGATTTAAGCAGGTGTGCCCAATAGGTGGATGAGTTGTTCAGTCACTCAAAACGTGCTCAGCTTCTTTTTTGCGGCACTGGTGATCAAACTCACAACATCGTGCCTGCCAGACAGGCACATAAACCATTGAGCCAAACTCCTGGCCCTAGTTTTTTGAGGCAGAGTCACACTATGTCGCTTAGGCCGGCCTTGCACTCGAGTTGTAGCCCAAGCCGGCCTCGAACTCACAACGCTACTCCTACTCAGCCTCCCAAGTGCTGGGATTAAAGGCGTGTGCCACCACGCCCGGTGATCTAACATGCTCAGGTTCTGTGAACAAATTCTTTAGATATTTGTGATTGGGATCATTTTGTAGGCTATTCTTTCAATGTTTCTCAGGCCAAAGGAAGTTAAGCTCTATGTGGATTAGAGCTATAGTTCTCAAACTCTAACATGCATAAGAATCACTGAGGGAGCCTATCGAAATATAGTTTCCTGGGCTCCCATACCTGACTCAGTTGGCTTGGAACGAGGCCCATGAACCTGAATTTCTAACAAGTCCCAGGAGATATTCATGCTTATTGCTCTAAGAACCAATTGAGAATCTCTGGGTTAGAACATACTAACGTGAATGAAGTCCCAGCCTTAGGTGCATTAAATCAACTACCTCAAAATCTCTTCCTCTTAATACTATGCTGAACTGAATTCAGTTTCAGGGCCAAGAAGAGAATCATGGTGAAATTAACCTCCTGATTCCATATGACTTAACTTACAGAGACCTAGAAGCACATTCAAATCCACCATACTGCTCAAAATTCTCTCTAAATTTATTACTTAAGCCTAGCCATGGTTTGATCAGAGACTCAAATTTGGAGGCTCAGCCATGGAGGGTGGTAGATTTTTATCAAAGAACAGAATAACAGAGGCTCTTATTTTATAGGTGGCTGGTCATTTGGGGGACATTAATGAAAATATTAGTAAAACCGAAGACTAAGAAGGATAGGAAAAGGCCTGCTCTAGGAATATACTGTGTCTAGGAGTCAAGGAAAAGCTGGATTGGTTTAAAATTTTTGAGCATGGAGTTATAAGGAAAACAGTTAAAAAGAGAAAAATAAAGGAGCTGGGCTGTCAGGAACATACCTTAGCTGTTTGCAGACAGTGTCCATTCTGATTACCTGTCCTGAGCTTTACCGCGACTGCCAGGGAGAGAGAAAATTTCCTTAGGGAAGAATTTTTGTTGGTTTGTTTGGTTGGTTAGTTTGGTTTTTTGTTTTCTTGCAGTGCAAAGGTTCAAACATAGGGACTTATATATGCTAAGCAAGGGCTCTACCACTGAGCTATAATTCTAACCACAAAGAAAAGGTTTTGATCATGTAGGTCAGGCTAGTCTAGTGTGAAATGAGAAAGGAGTTGTGCTTGGATGTGACCAACCTCAAAGAAGATATTAGAAACTCTTCGTTTTGTTAGCCGATTGGGGTCCAAAGAACTCTAATAGAAGGAAGATAGATTCAGAGAACAGACTAGAATAATCTCCACACCCTCACCACCTTCAACCAGGGAGTGCAGTTCCAGGAAGTTCTTGAGAAGTACCCTCTTAAAAGGTCAGATT
Organism: Dasyprocta punctata; assembly: GCA_004363535.1. Classification (NCBI taxonomy): domain Eukaryota; kingdom Metazoa; phylum Chordata; class Mammalia; order Rodentia; family Dasyproctidae; genus Dasyprocta; species Dasyprocta punctata. The sequence goes on from RJWM01001245.1 coordinate 34,795, forward strand.
AAGAGTCAACAATAAATTTAATTGGGGAATCACCCTCTAAAGACTGCACAGTTGTAGCAGGCAGTCACACAACTGTGGCCAGGTTTGAAGGAGGAGGTATAAAAATACATGCATAAAACATTTACAGCATTTATCAGTGATCTTCTAGGCGGCTCCATTATTACACATGGATTGTAAGCATGGCATATACCTTGGTATATACATACCTGGGAGATTTTGAGGGAAGACACAGAAGATTAAATGAGTTTCAGGTGACCAGGTTTAACAGTGGTAAATTTCCAGGCCTGATTAGATTTTGGCCCAATAGAGCAACACTGTCAAGGAAAGATAAAGAAGAACAAGATTAATTTCAACAGCCATGGTTTAAGCAGACTCACAAGTACATCACTCACTGTGGTAGACCCAACAAGACAGAATACAAGGAATCTATCAGGAAAACGATCATCTTGACTCAAAAGCAAAGGGAAATAAAAAGGAAAACACTAGTCAGTACAACAAAGAGTACTAGTTGACATGTGATAAGGAAGGAAACGATACACTGAACAAGCAAGGTAAAATGTTGAGAACTTGGCTGAGTCTTTCTAAAAAGAGACATGAAACTGAGGCAAGTTGGTGATGAGAGGCATGTTCTACCTTGCTGAAAAAGACAGTTTTAAGGAAAGTTTCTATTGCCTGTGACACAGCTTCAATAGCATTAAATAAATAAATAAATAAAGGTTATAGCCTGTGATTCTGCACAGGGTGGATATTTATCCTCCCTAGACCTGAGGGAAGAACCTCAGAACCAACACCATCACAAATGGGAACTAAGAGTGTTCCATGTGCTGAGAGTGTACCAGGCACTGGGAAAACAACCATGAGCAAAAGACTTTGCCCTCATGGAACAGTAACAGCAGGAATCTAATGTTAGAGAGTCTCCAGATTAAACAAGTGAGAAAATTGCTTCAGAAGAGTTACAATAGGCCTAAGAAATTCTAGCCAAGAGATAATGATTATAGGGATTCAGAAAAGGTGTTAAATATTCAGAGATTTTTGTAAGTCACAACTTCAGCAGCTTGAAAACTTCCACCATGGGACGACTTTATACCAAGAAAATGGAAATTCTACAGATCATGGCTTCCCCCTGCACTCTCCAAAAAGCCAGGATAGCAGAACAGAATTACAATGGTCGCTTACATGAGGACACAGGCCTGTGTCCTTGGCTTGCCAGAGACATAGGGTGTTATGGTTTGAATATGCCCCTTAAATTTCATGTGTTAGACATTTAACCATCAAAGTCACACATTAATGGTATCTGAAAAGTGAGACATTTAGGTGGTAATCAGTAATTCACAGATGAGTGGATCAATTAGTTATCACAAGAATGGCATTATTATAAAGTGGGCTCTTCCTGGCAACCTTGTCCTGTCTCGACACATGACGCACTGTGCCACCTTGCAGCTTTGCAAAGGGTCCACACAGGTGAGAAGGCTCTTGATTTTAGACTTTCCAGTCATCAAAACTGTATGGTATAAACTTCTCTTCTTTATAAATTTTCCAATTATAGCAATAGAAAACAGACTAAAACACAGGAAATGGAAATTAAGGGATTTTTAACAATAGGGAATAAATAAGCAAGGAGTCCAGAGTAAGTTCTAGAGAATAATTGAAAATTTTTAAATTTTGAAGAGCCTGAGAAGTTTTCGATTTCCAACTGTAATATGATAAATGTAAGCCATAATTAATCTCTTAGTGAAGTATCTCTCCCAATAGAGTGTGAAGTTCACAGATCTCAAGAACTATGGAAAACTGACCATGAAACAAGAGGCATTAAGACAAGGTTGCTATCTATAATAGATTCATTCCCCACCTTTTTTTTTTTTTTTTTTTTAATGTTTTTCTGTCTCCTCTCCTCCTTCAAATATTCCTGGACCTCTGCTAGGGTCATTAGCTAGTGTCAGTACTGTGTGTATATGCTGGGAGTCCAGGGGCTTTATTCTGATGAGTGAAGTGGACATTCACAGGAGTTTGGCTATCCACCAACTGAACCTCTTTCCTTGCCTTAAGAGTCTTGGTGGGAAACAGAGTCTTTTGTAGAAGCAGAAAATGGTGCTCTCCTCTTCTGCTTTCCTTGCAATTGTTTGACCAAGTCTCAGTCAGTTAAATGCACCTACCCTAGACTTTAGGTCAGGAGCCAGCGAGGCACCTGCAAGACCCAGCAGGGACTCTCCCAGAAAAAAGGCCCACAGCTTATCAGAACAGTATCTGTAGGCCATATCATTTAAAGTCAGGTTGTCCAGGCTTCCCAGTCATTCTCTCAACTACTCAATGGGCTTTGGATAAATTCCTTTGCTTAACTCAACAGTGTCAGTTTCTGTGGCTGGCAATCTAGAATCAGGACTGATATAACTGGTTTAACTTCTGTAGGGACCAAAGCTCATGTTTTTTAAGTTTCTTGGGTGTGAGGCTAGTATTGGGATAATCTTCTATGTCCTGTTAACCCTTTAGGCTCTAAAAGTAGAATACACGGAATTTAACGGTAGCCGCTGAAGGACTCTTGCTCTTCCTAGGCACTTATTGAGGTCCCTGGGCTAAGGCTAAACAGGATCAAAGTTTGTGCAAGAGATAATTGTGGGGACCTTAACATCTGTGGCTTTACAAAAGCAAGAAAATTAGGTCTTGAGATTAGCTCCTTGGGGATGAAATACTATATTTTGTAACATCTAATATACTACCAAGAAGGGGGAAAAACTACCAATTAAATATTGACAAAATGCTTTTCTGTCACTTAAAATGTTTATTTTATGCTTAGTTAACAAATTCTTTTAGACTTACCGAGTTACAGATTTTTAATCATACGTTGCCCTTCTGCATACATAAAAGGGTAAATATAAGCAAAATAACAAAATATTCTTCGTAGCTCTTTATGTTCAAAAATCCAAGTATTATAATCATTTTTGTTTTTAAAGTTGGAAAAGAGCTGTTATTGAATATCATCTCCCCCAACCAGATAATTCACACATCTATAACATTCTCTGAATATAGATTATTCATACATGAAATCTCAATTTCTGAAGGCATTCCAAAGTGTTTTAAAGTTTCTTATTTTGAAATCATTTTAGATGCAAATCAAAAATAGTATAGAGAGCCGGGCGTGGTGGCGCACGCCTTTAATCCCAGCACTCGGGAGGCTGAGGTAGGCGGAGCGTTGTGAGTTCGAGGCCGGCTTGGGCTACAACGCGAGCACAAGGCCGGCCTGAGCTACATAGTGCAACCCTGCCTCAAAAAAAAAAAAAACCAGGGCTGAGAGTTTAGCTCAGTGCCTTAAGCGCCTGCCCTGGCAGGCGCGAGCTTGTGAGTTCAGTCCCCGGTGCTGCAAAAAAAAAAAAAAAAAAGTATAGAATTCCCACATGCCCATCATCCAGCTTCCCTCCATGTTCTTAATCACTTTTTAAAAATTGAAATGTAATCTACGTACCATAAAATTCACCCTTTTAAAATGAATGATTCAATTTTTTTTTAAAGTATATTCACAAAATTGTGCAAGCATCACCACTACTTGTTACAGAGTAATTTCTGGTACCTCCCCCTCAACAAACCCTGTACCCATTAGAAGAAGCCTTCTTCTCCTCTGCTGCTCCTACTTACCCAGTCCATGCAACCACTAATCTGTCTCTATGACAAATCACTTTTAACTCAGAATGGTCTGTGTGTGTCTCAAATAGTGTCATCCTCTGTGTTACCAAGAGCACTAGTGATTGAGCATTTTACAACATAGTGCTCTGGTCTGTTTACAGGACTTCCCTCCAAGCTACTGATACCACTGTGACAGTTTTGATGTGCATGCACAGGCTGTAACAACTCCTTCATAACTGTAGCCTGGCTGATGAGACTATAGTAAGAATGAATCCCAATTTCAGAAAGGTTAAGATGTAAAGGGGAAAAAATTTCCACATCTTAGAATCACTGAAATGCTGTAACAAAAGGTTATTTGGGGAGAAAGAGATGTGCCTCCCGAGAACCCACCACCTTGGGGTCAGGGAGGCTCCAACCAGAAGACAATAGCCTGCCTTCCTGGGGAGGGCATGTGACTGGCATGGACTCCAGGAAGAGAAAGAGATGAGCCTCTCGTAGGCCTACCAGCATGTGGGCTGAGAATCAAGGAGCCCCCTACAGCCTAGCCCCTCCCACCCCCCATAAGCAACCTGCTGGTTTGGAGGACTGGCTAAGTTGATAGCAACTACGGTAAAAGATATACTATAGTAGCTATTGTTTTCCTAGTATCTTGCTTTGAAGTTCTGTACCAGCTCTACTACTTTGTTTTGATTGACTTTGTTCTGTTCTGTTTTGTTGGATTTTACTATCTTTAAAATAAAAAAAAGAAAGGTTATTTGGGACACTGTTATTTGAATGACATTGTATCATTGCCAAACATACTATTGCTGTATGTTTCCGGTATCCACTGATCCTATTGCATATCTTCTGGTGAGTCAGTTGGATAATACAGCTGAGGAAATATGACATGAGGAAATAGGATAGTAATGTGTTTCAGGGTGTAATAAGCACTATTAATTTAATAAAAGAATTGTTTCGCTCCCATTTCTGAGCCTTCTTGGAGCAAAGGTTCACCTTCCCATCACGGCTGGAAAGAGGCTCCCAAAGGAAGAGAGGATTGTATGGGAAGTGGGTGGAGGGGAGCTTCACAAAGGCTGGAGCTGGGCAGCAGCCTGGTTTCAATCCTCCACCCAGGGACATTCGCTGTTGGGACAGCAGTAAGACATCTTGCCCTCTCTTCAGCCCCTGTCCATGCTGATTATTTTCTCTTGCTCTGACCTCCACCTTCCTTGCCCCACTTTGTCCCTGAGTTCACTGACTGCCACAGACTACATTCCCTAGTCAGTACAGTCCTCTGGCTTCTGGAAGGTTTGGCCATTGGAAGGAAATTCAAAGGTGGGAAGAGCAGGCAGGCTAGGCATTATCTACCCTAACCCCACCCTGTCCACCCTGGTCACTGAGGACAACAGTTTTGGCACTAGCTTCTTTCCTCTGCCTCCCTCTTAGACACAGTTCTGGTAAAAGCTCCCTTCTCTTGTCCCTTTCTTGGACTTACCAGTATTAGTTCCTGGAAGCATCTGCAACCCCTGTTGTTTAACCTTGCCCACACCTTTGCAAATTATGTCTCTCCTAAACTCTCTTCAATTACAGCTGTGAGTGAACCTACTGTTTCCTGCTGGAAAGCTTCTCCTTCCCACAGGTTGACTCACTGCAACTCGAATGCCTCTCCCTCCTTCTCTGAGCCACTGGCCCCTGTAGCAGACACCCAGCCTTCTCTCCTAAATGTTACCGGGCCAAGCTCTGTCCTGCAATAGAGAAGGAGGTCTGAATGTGGGGGCTAATAAATGAAATTCAGAGGGAAAGATATTAAAAAGCCCAACTTAGGGTCAGGAGTTTGGCTCAGTACCTTAAGAGCCTGCTTGGCAGGTGCAAGGTTGTGAGTTCGATCCCTGGTATCGACAAGAAAGAAAGAAAGAAAGAAAGAAAGAAAGAAAGAAAGAAAGAAAGAAAGAAAGAAAAAATAAAAATAAAAAGCCCAACTTATCTACAGATCAAAGCTTTATTCTACAATCTGATGTACCCAATAATGAAGTTAGGATTCTGATCCCCAAGATTAATAAGTATATCCCAGTTGATTCTTAACTCAGAAGGTAGGGGGCATTATTCACAGGTCCCCTTGAATCCTAACAACCACTGCCAAATCTATAACTCCAGTGAAATAGCCATCTTGCTATTTCACAAACTGTTCAGATTGAACATTCTCACATCAAATTTAAAATCTTCCTCTTCCTACCCTAAACCGGGGATTTTCCAATATTCTATATATCATTCCATGGTACCACTTTTTTTTTCTTTTTTTGGTACCAGGGATTGAACTCACAACCTTGCACTTTCCAGGCAAACACTTGAGCCACTGAGCCAAATCCCCAGCCCCCAAAATTGACAGTAGTTATTTCTGACTTTTTTTTTTTTTGTACCAGGGATTGAACTCACAACCTTGCACTTACCAGGCAAACACTTGAGCCACTGAGCAAAATCATCAGCCCCAAAAATTGACTGTAGTTGATATTTCTGACCGTTTTTTTTTGTTGTTGTTGTTGTTGTTGTTGTTGTTGTTTGGTATTGGGGATCGAACTCATGACCTCACGCTTGCCAGGTAAGTGTTTGTGCCACTGAGCTAAACCCCCAGCCCACTTTCTATTTAGTTCTTCATGCCAGAAATGTGAAACTCATTCTTGACACCATCTTATTCACCTTTCTACACATAATTTTATTTTGGGTTTTGCTGAGTCGGGGTCTTGCTATGTAGTGCAGGCTGGCCTTGAGCTCATGGCAATCCTCCTGCCTCAGCCTCCCAAGTCTTGGGATTACAGGTGTGCCCCACCAGGTCATGCTAAATACCATAGGTTCCACCTGTGAGCAATCATTAATCTATTCACTTCTCTCTAACACCGTGAATACAACTTTATACAAACTACTATTAATTCTTGCCTGAATAATCATAACTTTCAGACATATAGCCTTATCTCATTTCTGCCCTGCTTTCTCAACCATTTGTCATTCAATATGTAACGGTTTTTTCATATTTTAAAATCAGTTTTGATCATAATACTCTTCTGCACAGAAGCTTTTAGGGCTCTCCAGTGTTCTTAGGATAAAATTTAAATACTCACCATAGTTAAAATCACCCTGTGAGAATATAGTAATATGCAATGTGCTGATGATTGTTACTGTCTTATTGGCTGGTTGTGTAATTGTTTTGTTTTGGTTTCTTGCTTTCTTTTTGTTTAAAAAATAAAATAAAAATAAATAAATAAATAAAATAAAATAAAATCACCCTGTAAGAACTGGCCCCTGCTTCCCCTTCTTATTTTGTCAAGAAATAAATTATCTTCATACACAGTGTTCCAGACACACTGACCCCTCTGTTCCTTGAAAATGCTTTGCTCTGTCCCACCTCAGGCCACTGGACACCAAATTCATCAGCCCAGACTCTCCTTCAGCCCCCATTGCCCCAGGCCAGCCTTTCAAGTCTCCTTCCTTGCCCTGAGACCTTACAGCTCCCGAGCTTGCCTTTATAGCACTTGTTGCAGACATCTGTATAAACTTTTGCTCATTTTCTGCCTCCTCCCCTAGACTTGAAGCTCCTGACAGGATAGGAATCAGGTTTGCCTTGTTTATCTCTAGGTTTCAGGGCTCAGCACACAGCTTGTTCAATATATATCTGTCAAATAAATGAACGAATGATCTTTGTTCAATTATTTTACCACTTTGAATCGGTTTTTTTCATCTGTTAAATAAGAGGAAGTGAAGTGAGGTTTCTTCCAGTGTGAACATTTTGATTTCATAATACAATGCACTTCTTCAAATACAAAAGATTGCTCAGTTAAAGAGACAGTGATAAAAAAGGATGTTCTTGAGACAACTCTGCTGACCCCACTGTCCAAAGACCGCTGTGAATTACAACATATACAACTGCCTGGCAGGTCAAAGAAGCATCTCTACTACCAAGAGTTTGCCCACTCTCTTACAAAAGTTAAGCTCCAGGTCTGGCCTTACGTTTTTAGCTGCCCTCGTAAGGCATATCAGACAACTCATTAAACCCCCAAACTTTATTGAGGTGTCCCGGACTCCAAAGGCACAACCAGCAACAGTTTTCAAATTATGAGTTTTTGGTGGTGTTGGTAGGGTGTTGTTAGAATCTGTTCACATTTCATCATTTTAAAGCAGAAACAAAATAAATAAACAAAAATTAGTCCATTTTCTAAAATCTCAAACCAGGCATGGTGGCACAAGCCTGTAACCCCAGCATTTGGGAGGCTGAGGCAGGAGGATCGTTGTGAGTTTGAGACCACCCTGGGCTATAAAGTGAGCTCGAGGCCAGCCTGAACTGCATAGTGAGACCCTGTCTCAAAAAGACAATAAATAAATAAATAAATAAATAAATAAAATCTTAGATATATTACAAAGCTTCCCGGAAGTCTAAAATGGCTAAGAAATATTCAATCTAGTACAGAATGAATTTTTTCTCTTATAGTAAATGACACATTTTCAAATGAAAGCACCTAATATCTGAAGATTTTAAAACAAAAGGCAGATATCCCAAGTGTTTGGAAACATGGACATCATGAAGGGTCAAGTTCTCTATCTGCTCCAGGGTAATAGGTACACCCTGGGATAAGAATTAAACTACTTTGGCCAGGTGTAGTGAGTGGCACATGCCTGTAATCCCAGCACTCAGAAGGCTGAGGCAGGAGTATTGCCTTGAGTTTGAGGCCAACCTGGACTATATAGTGAATTCAAGGCCAGCCTGAACTACCTATTGAGACCTGTCTCAAACAAACAAACAAACAATAACAACAACAAAAAGACCCCCAAACAAGCAAAATAACAAAGCTAATTTGGTGGTCATGAATAGCATCACTTTTTTGATGATAAAAGTGTATAATAAGGATGCCTGACCCCTTTGGGCTATGGATTTTCTAGAGCTCTCTCCCCATCTATTGGTATTGTGGGTTGAACTGTGATCCCTTCGAAAGATATATTCAAGGCCTAACCCCTGATACCTATGAATGTGAAGTTTTTTGGAAATAACTGATATAATCAGTTGCAGATATAATTAGTTAAAATGTGATTATACTGAATTAGGGTATCACTAGTAGTACTCTTGTAAGAAGAGGACATGTAACCTATAGTTACAGAAGGGAGATGGCCATATGAAGACAGAGGTAGAGATCTGACCTATGCTGTCATGAGCCAAGGAATACCTGAACTACCAAAATCTGAATAAGGAAAGGAAGGATTTTCCCGAGAGCCTTCAGAGGGAGCATGGCCCTGCCAGCACCTTGATTTCAGACCTCTATCCCTCTAGACCTGTGAAAACATGAGTACCTGTTGTTTCAAGCAACTCAATGTGAGTTACTTTGTTATTGAATTCCTATGGAAATTAACATATCAAACTCTTTTGACTCAGCCAAAAAAAATTTTTTTTCAGAAAGACATTTGCAATCAATTTGATGACAGGAAATGCTAACTTTAGCATTCAATTAAGCAAAATGTTATTCCCCTGAAAGAATTTCATTCTTCTTGTTAGAAGACCTGGATTATAATAAACTACACTTGATTATTATATTTTTAATTCCATCAACTAAATAGTAAAAATGTATTCTTTCCTTTCATACTGATATAGGAGAACGAAACTCCCGACCTACTATATGTCCAGTACGAGTTCGTGTTCTCTAAAATCGAAGAATGAATTTTAGGAACTAAGGAGGTTAAGAGCAGAAATATTTATTGAGAGAAAGAAAGCATCTGTCTGACAGAGACAGAAGGGGTCCCGAGTGGTTGCCAAAGACTTGTCTTTTCTAGTGACTTTTATAGAGCAAAACCACGATAGGGAAGCCAGGTGTGGTGGCGCACGCCTTTAATCCCAGCACTCGGGAGGCTGAGGTAGGAGAAGCGTTGTGAGTTCAAGGCCAGCTTGGGCTACAACGTGAGCGCAAGGCCACCCTGAGCTACATGGTGCGACCCTGCCTCAAAAACTAGGGCTGGGAGTTTGGCTCAGTGGCTTAAGCACCTGTCTGGCAGGCATGAGTTTGTGAGTTCAATCCCTGGTGTTAAAAAAAAAAAACAAGATGGGGAAAACTGGGAACTCACAAGGGCACGAGGTGGGACAGAACTGTGGTCAACCAGTAAGATTAACTATTCAGGTAAAATCGACCAAATCAGGGACAAATGGGGAAGCGAGTCATTCTTATGGATCAGTGACTCTATAGGGGGCTGGGATGGTAATTCATGGTTTCTCAAAGTGATCCATACCTAATCCCTAATGTTTTTACTTAGGGTGTGGTTTCATTTGTTTTGCCTTCTGTTTTGAGATCTGGCCCACAGCAAGAGGTGTGTGTGTCCTCCAAGGTCACAAGACATTTGGTCCTCTGTGCCAGCTCCTTTGAGGACCTAGTCCTGTCTGACTGCCTATAATATTTCTAACTAACTCAGCTTCCTGCAATACTACTATGTTTATAATGTCCACAGTTCTACCACTTGACCTGCAAAGTCAAGTGGCATATTTTGTATCTGGCCTATTACAAGAAAAGTTTGCTGAACTCTGCTTTGGAAGAATATCAGTACTGCCTTCTCATTTAGTCAGGCCATTTCTAAATTATTAGTGAACACATTTTAGTTATGATCAAGAGATTTGATTTTTATCTGCTTTTATATTTTCTCATGCTACTTCTTTTATGAGAGCTTTACTGAGTGAATTATATGATATAGTATCCATATTCTTTACAATTTACCCATTTAAAGTGTACTACCTAGTGGTTTTTATTTTTTTTCTTACTTTTTATTATTTCTTTATTTTTGAGCCAGCATCTTTCCATGCAGTTCAGACTGGCTTTGAACTCACTATGTAGCCCAGGTCAGCCTCAAACTGCCTCTGTCTCCCACATGCTGGGATTACAGGCTATGCAATGGTTTATAATGCAGGTTTCTTTTTTCTTCCTTTTTTTTTTTTTTTTTTTTTTTTTTTTTTTTTTTTTTTTTTTTTTTTTGTTGTTGTTTTTGTTTTTTGTTTTTGAGACGGGGTCTCACTAGGCAGTTCAGGCTGGTCTTGAACTCACTCTGTAGCCCAGGCTGGTCTCAAATTTGCAACGATCCTCCTGCCTCACCCGTCCAAGTGCTGGGATTATAGATGTGTGCCACCATGCCCAGCAACTAGGTTTCATATTCCTTCTCTGGAAATGCTTGTGATCAAAAGCGTTTTGGATTTTTGGATTTTTAAATGTATATACATAATGAGCTATCTTGGCAATGGAACCTGGGTCTAAACACGAAATTCATTTATTTCATCTATGCATTATAAACACAGCCTTTAGGTAATTTTGTACAATCTTTTTACTTCACCTGTTTTTTGACGGCACCCTATCAAATGTTCGCTTGTAACATGTTGGTACTCAAACAGCTTCAAATTTAGGACCAATCTGGGTTTCAGATATTTGAACTAAGGATACTCAGCCTGTTTACTCGGTTTTGAAACCATCATCACAATCAATTTTATAACATTTTCAAGAACTCCATAAAGATATCCCATACTCATTTTACTCATCAGTAGTCAGTCTTTATATTCCTAGAGTCCCAGGGAACCACAGATCTACTTCGTGTTTTGATGGATTTACCTTTTCTGAACATTGTATGTGTTACGAAGATGTTTTCATCATCTTAATTTTTTAAAGTATTCTTTCAAAACTTTATTTTTTGGTCTTTTTTTTTTTTGGACAGGCTTTCATGATTTAGTTCAGGCTGGCCTTGAACTCACTATGTAGGTCAGCTGACCTCAAACTTGTAGCAATGCTCCCGTTTCAGCTTCCCAAGTGCTGGGACTACAGGTGTGCACCACCCAATCTGGCCTTTCAATACTTTAAAACGAGAATTAATACTATAGTGTGAGTCTTAGGAAGCTTTGGCATCTCTGACATCCATCTTTCCCATACTAAAACTTATCTCACAGATATGGCTCCCCCTGCTATGTTTCCCTTTCAGAAATATTAAGTGATTGAAAATCCTAAGTACCCAGTTCACAGGCATACTAACCCTTATTTGCTGAGTTGTAACATGTCAGGAATCAGCCCAAATATGTGTCATAGTTTGTTGGTAATATGGACTAGGAAGAAAAAGTATTAACAAGAAACTCATACAAATTGCTCCTAAAAGATATTTAAACTTTTCATAATATTTTTACTTCAACATTTTTTTGGGTACCGGGACTCAAACTCAGGACCTCACACTTGCCAGGCAGCTGCTGAGCTAAATTTCCTGCCTCTAACATACTCAAGACTTTTTTAAAAATTTGTTTGGTTTCACCAATTATTTTTTTACTGGGGATAGGTCCTCTGACTGGGAATCACTTCACCTTGCTTGTCACAGTAACTAGTTATACAGTAACGATTTCTAATGGGCTCTTGGGCTCTTTCCCTGCCTATTAAAAAAACCATAGCATTTACGTTACCTCAACTAATGTTCTAGCTTCTATTGCTACTTACTAACCTACCCCAAAGCTTATTGGCTTAAAACAACAATCCTTTTATGATCTCTTATGGTTTCTGTGGGTCAGGAATTCAGGAATTCAGTGGATGGTTCTGGGTTAGGGTCACTCATGTAGTTACAGTCAGACAGAGGCAGGAGACAGGAAAGGAAGTATTGGGAGAGCTTGGGATGACTGGCCACCTTTTCTCCATCTCACAGTCTCTGCATGTGGTCTGTCTACACAGGTTAGCTGTGCTTCTTTGCAACATGGTAGTCTTGGGGCAGCAATGCTTCTTATGCAGTGGATCAAGGTTCTAATGCAGGATCCAGACAAGGAAGAATCTGTACCACCTTTTGTGACTTAGCCTAGAAAGTCACATAGTCAATTCTGCCATATTCTTTTGGTTAACCGGTCACCATGGTTTGGCCCAGATGCAAAGGACTATGTAATTCATGTCTTCACGGGAAGATGGTAGAGGAATTTGCAGAAATGTTCTAAAAACTGCTGCTACCTCTACAAACAACATTTTTTGGTCAATGCAAGACTTACTCTAGTTGGAGACATTTTTCTCTGCCTGTTACATCCTTGTTTTCCCACTCCCCATGGCATCCTTTTAGTTTAAAAATTAAAGATTTCAGTTCTGAATTTTTTTTTTGTATTTTCTGTGTTCTATAGATAGACAATCTTACATTAGACCCAAATATTTCCGGCAGCTCTGTTCTACTCTGCCTACTTCCTGTTTGGTTGACTTTTACTTCCTGCACTCTGTTAAAAGGCTTTGTCAAATTTCCATCATGACCTAGGCACTGTTTCATTTCTTCCAGTTGTCTTGAGCAAGTGTAGGCACACAGTAACTGAAGTATAATACAAGAAGTGAAAGTTAAAATTCTATGTCTTAACAATGATAGGATTAAATGACCGATTTAAAGAAATACATATATTAGTGGAGACCACTTTCCAGGTATCCATTTCCCTTTGCCTTCTCATTGTGAAATGTTCTGGGTTATTGGTTGGACCACAGCAGATCCAGCCCCAAAGGTCTCATTTCTGGTGATAACAGACTTGACTAGCAGTTTCTCTTTTAGGAGTAGTTCCATATCTCTTAAATTTTGAGGGTTGCAAATAACAGGAACCTCACCTAGCTTAAATCATAAAGGAGTACTTTTTTCCCCTTCAGATGATTTTATTTATTAGTAAATGCTTGTGCTACATGTTTATATTCCTTCTGGAGGAATATACATACTACACAATACTTGTACATAATGGTACATGTACATAATACATCTTAATTACTTTTATTTTTCTGCATGTACATGTACATAATGCATCTTAATTCCTTTTATCATCTCCATTCCCTTCCTCCCTCTCCCATTTATCCATCTTGTGATCCTTTTCCTTTTTATACATGTTTGCAGTACATAATGTTTACATTCCTCACGCTGTTTGTACATAACACATCTTAATCCCTTTTTTACATCCCATTTCCTTCCCCTTCCTCCCCTTTCCCTTTATTTGTTGATCCCTTTCCTCTTTGAAAAGGATCTAGTTCTCTACTTCCTATTCTTTTTTTTTTTTTTTTTTTTTTTTGCGGCACGGGGGATTGAACTCACAATCTCGCACCTGCCAGACAGGCGCTTGAGCCACTGAGCCAAACTCCTGGCCCTGGTTTTTTGAGGTAGGGTCGCACTATGTAGCTCAGGCCGGCCTTGCGCTCGCGTTGTAGCCCAAGCCAGCCTCGAACTCACAACGCTCCGCCTACCTCAGCCTCCCGAGTGCCCTATTATCTATTTTTGATATGATTCCATTAGTTGATTTTTTTTTTTTTTTGTACTGGGGATCGAATTCACAACCTTGTGCCTTACACCACTGAGCTAAATCCCCAGCCCTACTTTTTGAGACAGGGTCTCACTATGCAGTTCAGGCTGGCCTTGAACTCACTTTGTAGTCCAGGATGATCTCATACTCACAATGATCCTCCTGCCTCAGCCTCCTGAGTGCTGGGATTACAGGTGTGTGCCACCACACTTGGCCACTTGTTGATTCTTAGTATTACTATACTTCCTATGCAACTTGGATTCTTTTCAGAATATCCTTGCCTACTCCTATGACTTTTCGAGTTTTACCTATTTTGTCTTCCAACAAGTTGTTTCTATTCTAACATTTAGTTATCTGATGCATTTTGATTTTAGTTTAGTACATGGTGAGAAACATGAGTCTAGATTCAATCTTCTGCATGTGGATAGGCAGTTTTCCCAACATCAAGTATTCAAGAGGCTATTTTTCCTTCAATGTATGTTTTTGACTCCTTTGTCAAATATCAAATAGTTTAATGTTTTTGGGGTTGTGTCTACACTTCTTACACTGTTCCTTTGATCCTTATGTCTGTTTTTGTGCCAATACCATGCTGTTTTTATTACAGTAGCTTTGTAATATAACTTCAAATCCAGGATTGTCATGCCTCCCACTTTGCTCTTTTTACCCGGGATTGTTTCTGCTACCTGGGTCTCTTCTGCTTCCATGTGAATTCTTGTTTTTCTCCATTTTTGTGAAGAATATTGTTGGATTTTTATCAGAATTGCATTAAATCTCTGTATCAATTTTGGAACTAGGACCATTTTGACTATGTTGATTCTGCCTATGCAAAAACAGTGAATATCTTTCCATTTTCTGATATCCCCTTTCATTTCCTTCCTCAGAATGCTGTAGTTTTCATTTGCAGAGGTCTTTCACTTCCATCAGGGAGCACTTATCACATATAACAAAGACTCAGGTGGGACAGTTCCAACTGAGCAGTTAACCATGCCCATCAAAATCCAGGTTCCCTCTAGACCTTTATGCTGTAATATCTTCAGTGTGTTGGCTTTATTTTTAACTCACAGCCTCAAAATAATTTCTATAGCTTATTTGTCATATGCAGACATAGCAAAGTTCGTATGAATTATTGGGTGTCTTTTTATGTGAATAAAAGAAAAAATTTTCTTTGTGCTATTGTAATAAAATATGGGAGACTGAAGAGTTTATAAAGAACAGAAATTTGTTTTCTCATAGTTTGGGAAGCTAGCATCTGGCAACAGCTATCACATGACAGAAGGCAGAAAGGAAGGAGTGCAAGATGATTCTCTCCCCTTCAACCTCAAGCCCTTTCAAAAGGACTAAAATCTCATCCATGGGTGTCCCAGCCTCATGATTTAATCATTTCTTAAGGACTCCACCTCTTAATATTAGCACACAGGATATTAGGTTTCCAACACATGAAGAGGGAGTGCACATTCAAAAACCATGGCAAAAACCTATCCCAGAAGCTTTACAGCAAATTTCCCCCTCATGGTATATTAACCAGAATTGTATCACTTGTCCATTCCTAAACCAGTCTTTGGCTTAAGGATGGGATTAGCATGATTGTTTTGGAGAAGTACATAGTATTTGTAGCAGGACAGAATACACCCCCACCCAAAAAAATGTTCCATCAGAAGAGTGGTAGGGGAGGAAGAACTATCGGCAGGGGGCCTTCTAATATTTGGATTTACTCTAATATAAACTGAGACACTTCGTTCTTCTAGAGTTCCAGTATCATTGAATGGCACCACAGTTGATACAACTGTGCAAAGAAGAAATCCAGAAGTTCTGTTTTCCCTGTCTCCCAAATATCTATTCCTCAAAACAATTATCTTAATTCAAACAATTTAGTCTTCTCTCTTCTCCATTATTATTCCCCTACTAGAAACGCTGACTCTGGTCTTGCACTTCTAATCCATGTTCTGTATTTTTGAGAGCATGAGCTTTCTCTCACTGATTATCAGGGTTTTCTCACTAGGGTTTGATCCTGGGAAAATGTAGATAAATGCCATTATTATTGTCCCCCGTCCTCCAGTACTTATTAATGTATGGAGAATTTTGTTTTGTGGTTACAGAAGCATGAAAGAGCTTTGGTACAAGAGACAGGAAAGTAAGAACATCAGCGGAGACAGGATGGCATCTGTTGCTACCGTCAGCTTGATGGTCTGCAGCCACAGTGAGGAAGAAGTCAGAGCCAAGATATCCAAGAACCATATTCACGATGGACTCTCCCAGCCTTTGAGCACAAAAAGTCATTTCTGAGGTAGCTGAGAAAGTGTCACAGAATGTTGGACAGAAAGGGTGGTCTTCTGGGCTCAGTAAAACATGAGAGAAGACCAAATGGTTCATTAGCCTATCCTGTCTATTTCAGCACTAATTACCTTATATTGAAATGGCAGGTCTGTGTCCCCACCAGACAGTAAGAGCCTTGAGGTTAGGACGTAATTTCTCCTTTGTATTCCTCATGCTTAACACAGATTTTGGCAGGTAGTAAGTACTTACTCATTGCTAAATTCAACAAATATTTATTAAGTTTAATTTTCATTTATATATATAGCATCCAACAAATATTTGGAGATGTGGCTAAGATTGTATCAAAAGTTTAAGGCAAAGAGTGTATTCAAAATGTTAACAGAATATGAAGTAAACAAGCACTAAATAAAGGTATCTATGTTTATTGTGAAAATGAAAATATTTTACTGATCTCCCACGCACGTATGACCCTGCAGAAGTAATTCCTTGGACTGCCCCAGAAACCACAGTGGCAGGCAGCTGGGGGTAGGCGGTGGCCCTGGAGTAACAGCTATGACAGTAGGAAGAGACTTGGCTGTGGTGTCGACAAGAAATGACTAAAGTTCTTATGGAACCAAACAGAATTATATAAGAACATAATGGATGGCAAGAAGAAAACCTATGGTGGTTGTTAAGGCCATGATGCTATGTAGCTCAAACTGGTATCGTCTGATGGTCACAAATGTATTCTAAAAAGAGAACATGCACTAACATCAGGAACAATAAAAGCCATGTTGAGTGGACCAAGTCAATTTGCTGAAAATAAAAACAATGAGGTTAATTTTAGAGGTCCTTTCACATGTGCTTTTAAAGGTTTACAAGTATTTTACCTATAATGTTCACTACACTAACAGCTCCACCAAGATTTCTAAATTTCCTATCACACCTGAAGTAGCACTGGAACTGCTGATAGCTGTGAACTTCCTAGATTGTTAAATAAAATAATTATAAGTTTAAAAAATGAAAATATTTCATCTGGTATATCTAAAATTAGGCTTAATACAATTTGAAGCACAGAAATTTTGATAGTTTACTTCAAATATTATTGTTAGATAAAAGTTCTTGTCTTCAGTTTTGGTTATGTTAGGTATCTTAAATGCAGATCTTTCTTTTTTACGCAATAATTTAAACCAAACTCTTGCTTATTACTGCCCATTTTTTTCAACGTTCCCATTCCATGGCCACATAAAATTGTTAAATTGATTAAGACATACAAAACTTGAAACTGTCACAATTTCCTAGGATATCTATTCTCCAGCCAATTTGCCCCTTATAGAGATTAGTATAAAATCTGTACAGCAACACAGCAAAATGTGAAAAAAATCAAATGAAAAAGAAACAGGCTACCAAACTGTATGTATATGTAGAATTCAGGATTATAGCTATACAAAGCAGGCAATAAAAGTTACATGAGAATATACTCTAAATCATTACTCCTAGATATTTGTGCCACAGGAGTAGGGCTTAGTTGACTCACTCTGTCTGCTTTAACATTTCATCATGATCAAATAATAGAAGAAAAATCAAACCTGCATATGAACAAGCTCTAGAAGGAACGTATCTGTATACACTCATTCATGCACATGGGTGGTATGTGTATTTGTGAAGTAGATTGGAGAAAAATACAGATGTACTTTTCACCAGCGTTTTATATTTTACATGTGTATTCTTATATTATAATTTTAAAATAAACACTGGCAAAAACTTAAGACTTTAAACAGTATTAAAGAACTGATAACCTGATGGCCCAGCTTGCTTTCATGATACTAATGTACAATTTTGGTTCTTATCTTAATATAACTGCTATTACACCTCTCTGCAGGCATAGTTACTGTTTTAGGAAGGAGTTGAACCTTGTGCTTCTTTTACTTCTTCTCTTGTTTATTTGCTTTTGTGGTATTCAGGACTGAATCTAGGGCCTCATGCATGCTAGCCAAGTGTTTTACCACTGAGCTACACTCCCATCCCAGGCCTTTTAAAAAAGTTTTGTTTCTCTATAATGGCATTTTAGCAAATGAATGTTTTCCGGGTCTATTATTCTAGAAAAATATGAAAAGATGAGAGTGAGAGACAATGAATGAAATGTACCATATTTGTTGTTAAAAGAACAAAAGGCGAACTGTCATTAAAAAGATGTATTACAACAAAGTTTCCAAAAAAAATTGTAGTCCCAATAAACTCAGAAAAGCCATCCAATGCAAAGTGTACAATATACTTGACACTAAAGACCAGACATGGTATGCTGTTCAATAAACCAAAGAGCCTGGAGGAATAAAGGTACTGATCTAATCAGGTTAATTCACTCCACTAATATTAAGCATCTGCTATGTACCAGCCACTGAGAACAAGAGATTCCAAGAATTAAAAAACTAAAATTAAAAAACCAAGAGATTCCCTGTTTCAAGAATTTTAAGTAGTTTAGTTCAGTAGGCAAGTCAGACACATGACCAGCTACCTGTAATTCAATGTGGTAAACAAGGTGATAGGTAATCTGCTGCTTATTACACTGCACAGAGAAAGAGCATCCTACCTAGGCAGGGTAATCTGTAAAGGCTTCCTTGTTGAATCCTGGTTTTTTGGGGTTTTTTGTTTGTTTGTTTTGTTTTGTTTTTTGTAAGCTGAAGTTTAAAGCATAAGGAGTAATGAATCAAGGTAAGAAATACGTGTTAAGGATAGGCAGGAGGCAGGAGAGGAGCTGGGCCTCAAGGTGAGGTTGTTCTGGATGTATTCAAAAATCTCTCCAAATATTTAATTGAGGTACAATATACATAAAGTGCACAAGTCTTTATATACTAGAACTCAATTAAATTTTAAGTATGTATAACCCATGTTAAAGACAGACAAATTAGATATTAGTTAAAAGCAATAAAGACATATTTATTTGTTAATAACTGTGATGGGAATGGAGCCCAGTGTAAACTGAACTCAACTTTGACTTGTGCACAGAAGACTGGGCATTATAAATACAGAATAACAGAAGAGGGAGTATGGATAAGTGAAATCAGGAAAGCAAAAATTTACAAAATGTGGGAAGGACAGTTGGTCACTGTGATTAGACAGCACACATAGGGGCCATACAGATGCTCAGAAAGGAGCAGCAGCTCCAAGTGATGATGTCACAAGCCACAATTCATTAGCCACAACTTGTTTCAGGTTTTGCATGCTGGTCAGTATTCAGGTTTAACTGCAGTGTTGGCACCTTGTGATGAAGAAGTGGATTTTGGGTTGCAGTTTGGGCACTTGGTCTCCAAAAGGTTCGTCATCACTGTTACAGGCCAAGGCTGGGGCTGAGCTCAGTAGAGGGTTCAGAGGAGCCTAATGAGTTTAGTCAAAGTGTGTCTTTATAACTCATCACCCAGATCAGGACACAGAACATTTCCAGCAATTCAGGACTCTCTAGCCACTATCTACTCCCTTACATTAATAGTTTTATCTGGTTTTGATTTGGTATAAATGGATTCATACAGTATATATTCTTTTATGTATAGCTTTTGTACTTTCCATCACATTTACAAGTCTCACATACATTATTCCATGGGAACAGTATATTTTTTCATTATTCAGACACCAGTTTATTCATTCTACTGTTAATGAATATTTAGCTGTTTACAATTTTGGGGTAACATGAATACAAATAAAATAAAAATTCACATGTGAGAAAACAGCCAGACCCACGCCTGTGTGCAGCCACCAACAGGATGCTAGCTTTGTGCAGGCAGCCAGTGCAGGCAGGGAGAAGAAACTGGACCCAACCCTGTATACCTGCCACCACTGGGGGAGCCCCAGTGTAGCCATGCAGGCGGAGAAAAGAAGCAGTCCTGCCACTACACACCCATGGACATTGGGGAAGCCTCAGTGTAGCTACACATATCTAGAGACGCCCACCCCATGCCCCACTGCCTCCCTGAGAAACCCAGGTGCCTAACCCACTCCCCTACACCGTGGAGGGGCAGCCAATGCGGAAAGCGCCTGAGAACCCACAACCGGCTTGTTGGGAGGAACCCAGGAAAATGTCAAGACAAGGAGCAAAAGGCAAAGTCAGACCTCCAGCCCACACAGAACTAGCCTGGGAGGTACAGTCATGGAAGAAAATGGAAGTCACATACCTGAAATCTCTGAAATGATAGCAACTGAAGTAAATAAACAACTTCATGAGACAATAAAAGTAATCAGATCAGAAATAATCTCTGTAGTAAAAGAAGAAATCACAAACATAATGAAAGAACTGCTGAGCATACCTGAAGAAGACATAGATTAAAAAAAGAGGAGCATAGGAAAATGATGGAAACATTTAATGAACAATATAGGAAGGAACTACAATGTATGACACAGATTCAAAGACATATCCAAGATATTAAAAACTCCACTGAAAGCTGGCAAAACAGCTTGAAAGGGACTGAAGATAGACTTTCAGACCTTGAAGACAGAATTGCAGCTAGCAATTGTGAAAGGAAAGATCTCTTAAAAATAACAATTCAACAGCTGCAAGATGACACAACGAAAAATAATTTAAGAATGATAGGTGTCAGTGAAAAAGTAGGGATCAAAACAAATGAAATAAGACTATTTACAGAAGTAATAGCAGAAAACTTCCCAAACATGGGGAAAGGAGCTGGCATACAGATAAGTAAGGCATATAGGACTCAAATAGCCATAACCAAAATACATCTACACCCAGATATATAACAATCAAGATCCCAGACATTCAGCACAAGAATATTAAAGGCTGTTGCAGAAAAGAAACAGATCACCTATAAAGGAAAATTCATCAGAATCATGACAGACTTCCCAAAACAAACCATCAAGTCAAGAAGAGCTTGGAGTAAAGTGTTTCTTCTTTTTTTTTTTTTTTTTTTTTTTGGTACCAGGAATATAACTCACGACCTCGCACTTAACAAGCAAGCACTTGAACTGCTGAGCTAAATCCCCAGCCCAAGTGAAGTGTTTCAAATGCTGAAAGAAAACAACTTCTAACCCAGACTGATGTATTCTACAAAACTATCTTTCAAAATTGATGGAAAAATAAGATATTTCCATGATAAAGAACAACTGAAGGAATTCATGACCACCAAACCAACCCTACAAAGAGCACTGAAGGATATTCTACAGAGAGATAAAGATGACCACGGTTCCAGGAACAGCAGCAGAGGGGGATTAGCAAACAGGGCAGGCAGTTGAATGGAGTGGAAAACAGGGGCCAACAGCAGGAAGACAGCATGGCAGAAACAAGCCAATGCATGCTGGTAGTAACCATTAATGTAGATGGCTTCAATTCACCAATAAAAAAGAATCACAGGGAGAGTGGATCAAGAAACAAGATCCATTAATATGCTTTATACAAGAAACACACTTAACTCAAAAGGAAATTCATAGATCAGAATAGTCAAAGGAGAAAAAACAATGTTCCATGTGACAGGAAACCAGAAAAAAGCAGGGGTAGCTTGCCTATCAACCACAGAGTGGATATAAAAGATATGGTATTTTTATACAACAGATAGCTACTCAGCCATAAAGAAGGATAGTCTCAAGGCTCTTGTAGGTAAATGCTCATGGGTGAAATGGTTTAGACTCATATGGGTAAACATTGTGTTATAGCATAAAAAACTGAAGGAGCTAGTGGGATCCAAAATGTACAATAGATATGGTGAAAGTGATAGGGGAGGAAACATCTAAAAAGGTCTTAGTTACTTTTCTCTTGTTGTTGAGACAGAATACCTGATGCCCAAAATTAGGGAAGGGAAGGTTTATTTCTTGCAGTTCTTAGGGGTTTCAGTCCATACATAGCTGGCTGCAAGGCAGGGTGGCCAACCATTCATGGTGGCCACAAAACAGCAAGGTGCAAACCTGGCAAGAGACAGAAGACATGCCTTCTTCCTGTCCTTACACTGTATGTTGGTTCCACCCCTGGGCAGGTGCCACACTCACATGACCAACACCAGCGCCAGACAACAAACTAATCACGAATGCTAGACTCAGTCGTGTCCATGATTATGTGAGACTTGGTGGGGCTGCAAGGACATAAACCATAACATTCCACCCTTGAGCCCCCCACAAAGACTCATGTACATCCTTTATACAACAGACATTTAGTCCATTTCCAAGAATTGCCATAGTCCTAACAGTTTCAGCATTGCTGAAAAGCCCAAGTCCCAAATCTCCGAGATTGATGGCAAACTCTTAACTGTAACCCCCTGTACAAATGAAAACTAGGTAAACATTTCCAACACATAAAGGCACAAGATAAACATTATCATTCCAAAAGTTACAAACAGGGGAATACCAAGCACTGGAACCAAAGCAAGTCCAAAATTCAGCAGGGTGAGCATTAAGTCATATAGTTACAGGTCCAGCATCCGAAACAATCTGTGGCAAAAATTGTGACCTCCAAAGGGTTTGAGTGATTCTACCCATATGGCAATTCCAGGGGTTCCAGTTCCTATAGCCTCTCTCTTAAGCCCATTCTGTTCCATTTTTGCAGCTTTCCTTGGATGATCCACATTCCTGGCTTTTCCAAACTTCTGGGGTCTCCATTACACTTTTGGCTTCACCCTTACATCTTTACATATTGCCCTCTCAGGGGTGCACTTTCTGGCCTCCAAGGCCCTCTGAAATCTGGGTGGAAGCTGCTTCAACCTCAGAACATGTGCATTTTCCTTGCATTTAAAACCAGCACTGTGTGGATGCTACCAAGATCCGCTGCTAGCTGGAGCAGTAGCCAGGCTTTTCTCTTTCTTGACTGTAGGGGTCAAGTGCCTGGATCACTGAGTTCTCTGAACCTGATTGTGAGGAAAAGCTTCTCTATGCCACCACCATTCTGGAACCTCCTGTGGCCTCCATCACCACTCTGGAATGGGGCGCTCTGTGGCTTTCTCCTCCAAGCAAAGTTGTTCAGTTTTGCAGTTTAGAGGCCACAAAGGGTGGAGACCTGCTGCTTCCTGGGATGGTCCTAGGCCATCATTTTTTATTTTTTTTTGTTCCTTCTCAGCAGTCAAGGTCTCAGCTCAGCTTTCTGGCTAAACTCACAATGTTTTAAATCATCATGCTGAGCTCCTTGCTCTTCATTTGCAACATAAATATGGCTAAAAGCCCCCAACAATAGCCATGCCACTGCCTCAACATTAGACTGCCTTAAAATTTCTTTTTCCAGATTAATCAGTCCATCACCCTTAATCTCACTCTCAGGCAAAGTCTCTGCAAAATGCAAACAAACTTTCTGCCAAGCCATAACACACATTGTGTGGAGTCCAACAACCAATGCAGTCCTTCTTCCTAGTAGAAACCTCCTGAGCCTGGTCTTTACTGGAAGGCTTTTTATCAGCCTTCTGGTCTTCTGAGCTCTGACCAGAATCTCCCATACGCAACAGCCTAAGCCGTTCTAGTGTCCCTCTTTCAGGTTACATTTCCAAACCTTTCTAAACTCTTCCCACAAGCCATTCCCAAAGGCTCTTGAACCACATGGTCAGGTATAGGCACAGCAATGACCACACTCCACTGGTACCAAATTCTGCCTTAGTTACTTTTCTCTCATTGTTGAGACAGAATACCTGATGTCCAAAATTAGGGAAGGGAAGGTTTATTTCTTACAGTTCTTGGAGGTTTCGGTTCATACTCAGCTGGCTGCAAGGCAGGGTGGCATGGCTGAGAGCCAGTCATTCATGGTGGCCACAAAACAGCAAGGTGCAAACCTGGCAAGAGAGAGAAGACACACCTTCTTCCCACCCTTACACTGTATTTTGGTTCCACCTCTGGGCAGGTGCCACACTCACACCACTAATCCCAGTGCCAGACAACAAACCAATCACAAATGCTAGACTTAGTTGTGTCCATGATTACATGAGACTTGGCTGGGCCCCAGGAACACAAAACGTAACAGGAAGTTTGCAACCATTGTTAATTTCCTATTACCTTGTTTTGAGTTCTTATATTTTAATTGTTTTGTAGGGTTTATTTTTATTGTCTTGTTTTGCTTGATTTTATTGTGCCTGATGGTGTGGGCAGCTACTTTAAAGATAACAAGATATATTATGGTAGCCATTGTTGATTTCCTGTTATCAGGTTTTGAGATCCTGTGGTGCTTCCATTGTTTTGTTTTGATTGGTTTTGTTCTATTTTGTTTTGTTTTGATTTTATTGTGTCTGATGGTGTGGACAGCTATTTTGAGGGGAGCAGGAGACACTGTGGCCACTGTTATTTCCTATTGTCTTGATTTGAAGTCTTGTATTACTTTCATTGTTGTTTTGATTGGCTTTGTTGTTTGATTTTGTTCAGTTTTATTCTCTTTAAAACAAAAAAATTCACGTGAGTTTATTAAATAGCACTGGTCAACAGTTGTTGCACCTGAAATATGGGCTGCTGCCGCAACTAGGGTCTGCCCAGCTCAGTTTCTCAGGTGACTGCTTGAAATGGCTAATGGCAATGGAAGGCACAGACCCTAAAAGCTTGATGATACATTGCTGAAAGTGTTTATCATTCCTCTGCAGAGAAAACACACCTATTTGTTTGAATTTAATTTCTGCTTTTTGTTTCACTTTTGCTAAGTGAAGTTTTTCTTTGTGCTGATAAAAGCAAATACAAACCCTTGCCCTTCCAGATCTACCCACCTGTCCAGAACAATGAATGTAGGAAGCCACTTCTTTTAACAGAGAGTTGTGTATAGCCAAATCAATCTCAGCAGTGCAGCAACTCTGATTATCTCCAAAACTTTAAAACTGCCATTTCTAAAATGTTTCAGGGTGAGTTCCCCCTGCCCTTGTGGAAAGTCTTTATCTAATGACTGCATATCCTGCTTCACAGACAGTTCCTGGGCTTCTTTCTTGGTTTCGTGGAAGATGACAGTACATCCCTGATGATGCACTGAGGACCACAGTAGACTTGGATCACATCTCCATAACTGCTGCTGTTTTCTAAGGCTTATTATCAATCAGGTCTACCTGCTCATATGTAGACTTCACGTGTTGTTTAGCAACACTAAATACCCAACTTGGGCAACTATAGAAAAAAGCAATTTTGGAACTGTCGTCAGAATCTTTTTTGAATGCCACACAAAATCTCTTCCACTTGATCAGCAAAACATATATCCAACATCTGATCAAGTTCATCCACAACATGCTTAACTTTGGTGAGATCTAGCTTGTCATTCAGTATGTGGTCTTTACTATGAGCTAGTGTCCCAACAAGGGTATCAATTCCATTCAGCACTCCTCCCATTTGACCTCCATAAGAAGTTCCATCATAAAAACAAGCACTGCCAAGTTTCTCATGATGTCACCAAAATCTCTACTTGATTGCCAATTCCCTTGTGGGGCAAGAATGACTACCTGGGAGGCATGGCCTGTCTCCTATCTTATAGCTGTCCCTGAAGTTCCTCAATCAAAGGGATGGTTAAAAACAATGTCTTCCCAGATGCTGTCTGCACCTGCACAATTAATTCCTTTCCACTATAGACATGACAAAATGTCTTGTTTGTACGGGAAATAGGAAGGTCACTTTATGAGTTTTGAAAAGCTTAATACTCTCTTCAGATACGGGAAAATCATAGAAACACCATCTTTCTGTTCCACATTATTATTTTCTTCCACATTATTACTTATTTCCCTGGCAGCTTCACTGTAGTTAAAGTTGATTTCAGAATGAGGGAATCCTTAAGTTTAGAACTTTTCTCTCAAATCTCTACATTTGCTTTTTTTATTTTTCTTTTTGGGCTTAGGAACATCTATGTTTTAGTCAGAAGGCTCTTCACTTTTTACTAGTTTTAGGAGAAACACCTTTTCAAGGAGATTTTTATTCTTTTTTGCACTTTTGGTTTTCAGAGAAATAATGACTTCCAGAGATGGCGCCTCTTACTTTTTTGCCTTTTTGAATTTAGGAAAATTCATGTCAACCTCAGAAGGCCCTGTTTTCTTTTAACCTTTTTTTTTTTAAACCAGAAATTGAATTCAGGACCTTGTGCTTGCCAAGCAGGCACTGTTTTTTTTAACTTTGGGGAAAATAGTTTCTTCCTTTCCTTCTTCTCAGTCTTACTAGATACTGGCTTCTGTTTTCTATTTTCCTCATCTCCAAAGGGCTGCCTGCCAGAAAACAAAACAGTATTTCCCTTACTTCTAAGTTTCTTTTCCTAGAGTCTCCATTTGTTACATGGTCATGTCTGATTCCAAACCAATGTCACTCTGAAGTTTTCCCAGCATCATTCAGCACAAGCTTCCTAGGCCAACCATGGCTGAGCACCTTTTTATTTTATTTATTTATTCATTCATTTATTTTTATTTTAAAGAGAAAAAAATTTTCAAGACAAGATAACAGGAGGGTAACAATGGTTAACACATTGCATATTGTTATCTTTAAATTAGTTACTCAGAGTAAATATCTAAGCATTTAATTGTCCAAACAATATTAGCACAAACTTCTCTTTTTCAATGAACTAGGAGAAACTATCTTGTGTGTTTCTGTGTATATACATATGTATATTTTTTTACTTTTCCTATCCTTCTTTTCTCCTTCCCCCCATCCCAGTTTCCCTTTCCTTTTAAAGTTTCTTCCCATTTTACAATATGCATTTTACATTTTGGATCTTATTTACTCTTTCAGCTTGTCACATGAGGAAGACGATATGATATTTGCATATGTGCATCTCATTTACTTCACTTATGAATATTTGGTCTCGGGTTGCAACTATTTACCTATAAAAGTCTCCAGTTTATCCTTCTTTATGGCTGAGTAATATTCCATTGCATTAAAAAAAAACATCTTTTTTATCCATTTCTTAGTTTGTGGGTATTTACACTGTTTTCAAGATCTAGCTATCACTAATTGTGAGCATGTTTTTAATTGGTTATTAGTTATTCTGCTATCTCTTTTTGTAAAGTACCAAGGCGAGTCATTCACATCTTTAAAAAATTGAGTTTTCTATCCTTTGATTACTGATTTGTAGACATTCTTTATATATTCTAAATAATATGATTATTCTAGTTGGGTTCTCTGGGAAGAAGATGCCAACATGAAATTAGTAGTGTAAGAGATTAACTGCGTGTAACATCTATGAAAGATAAAGGGGGAAAAAGAAGATCTAGACAGGGAAAATGTTAAGATTAGTTTGGCATACATGAAAAGAAAGTGGAAAGAAAGGAGAATTGAGTGCAAAGAGAACCAGCATGTCTCTGAGGAGGCGCATTCAGGCAGAGGGAGAAAAACAAATTTAGAGAGACAACAAACAGGTTATAGATATAAATTATACAAAGCCATGCCATAGATAGATAGTTAGATACATACATACATACACACATACATTCTTTTTTTTTTTTTTTTTTGGTACTAGGAATCAAATTCAGGGCCTTGTGCCTACCAGGCAGGTGCTGTGCCACTAAACTACATCCCCAGCTTCAATATGAATTATGAAGCAGTACACAAGGTATACAGTACAAGGTTAGCATGAAAGAGATGGAGCTAAGGGTAGAGGTGATGGCCAGATTATAGAGGCGTTTGTGGGCCACATGCAAGAGTGTAGATCTAAGATTAATGAGAGCAACCAATGATTTTAAAGTACACAAGTGGCATGGCTTGATGTGCATTCACAGATGACTCAAACAGCAATAGGTCTGAATGGATTTTAAAAAGGACAAAAGTATAGGCACAACAGGAGACCATTCCTGTAGTTCACATGAAGAACAATGAAGATTTGACCGAGGTCAGTGGCAGTCAAAATATGGAAGGCTAGTGGTGTGGTACAGTGGTAAATACCAAGTTTGGCATGCTCAAGATCCTGGGTTCAATCCTCAGCATATGTGCATGAACACAAAAATTTGTATTTGATTGGTAAAATCAACATAATATGGTGATTGGATATTTTGGAATAAAAGGGGATGGTGAGAGAGAAAGTCAAAGTTACTCCCAAGTTTCTAGCCTGTGCCTGGATAGATATCAGTACAGAGAACTTGGAAGAGTAAACTTAGGAGAAATGTTGAGTATGTTAAGTCTGGGATGCCTATGGGTGTCCCATTGGAGGTTTCTAGCAGACAACTGATTATATAGGTCTAAAGCCCTAGGGAAGATCCAGGCCAAATGTCCTGAGACCACTGATAAAATAATGTCAATGAACACACTAACCCAGGGTGTGTGTGAGGATTGAGAGATATTATACACTGTTTCCATACATTCTGACTCTTAAATTTTACTAGTTCTTTATGTTCTTTTTTTCAGGATACTACTGCCCATTGATGTTCCCGTACTAAAACCATAATAGAAATAATTCATTTATTAGTCTGATATTACCTTCATGACCACAAGTTACAAATGGGCATTCAGTAGAGTCGGGTAAATCTTTTAAAGTTCCATTCTCAAGACCTTGTGTTCAGTTTCTCTTCTTCCTTGAACCTCCCATTCCTCTTTGTTCTCTACTCTCAGGTGAATTTAACTTCATACATCCCTGGGGGAAAAAAGCAGCTTAAATGATTGTCCCATCGTCGTACCATCAAATCATCAGGTTCCCTGCATCCACTCTGCTCTGCCCTCCTCCTTGTTACAACAGAAGTATCCCCATTCTGGGC
Source organism: Dasyprocta punctata (assembly GCA_004363535.1). NCBI lineage: Eukaryota > Metazoa > Chordata > Mammalia > Rodentia > Dasyproctidae > Dasyprocta > Dasyprocta punctata. The sequence continues at coordinate 63,520 of RJWM01001245.1, forward strand.
CATGGCCAACCCCACCTCCTATGCTCTGGAGTCCACTTTCTCTTTTTTACTCATGCACTTACCCCTTTACTTGCATTCATCTCAACTTTATATAAATATGCCTTAATACCACTCTCTAGAAATAAAAACAAACTTCTGTGCCAGAAACTTCCAGTGCTCACTGATAACCATTTTTGTCTCTGGGCACACAACTAAGTTACATTTCTCAAATTATAATTTCTCAGGCTTGCCATGGAAACCCCATGGAAATCAGTCTGTGTCTGTGTCCAGGGTACGTGGTACATTAACTTTTAGGTCTGGTCCATACGAATCTCTCATTTATGATCCTCTACTCTTTCTTTTTGCAAAGTGGCCCTTAAGGTGTTACATATTAGTGCTATACTATGGAAGGGACCTGGGTCATTAGATATCCCTGGAGGAAAGCCATCAAATCCACACTGGATCGTGACTCAAGTAATAAACCTTGTGCGAACCGTGTTGAGATTGAAGTTTTTAGTGATTGCCCTAGTATAAATCCATATCCTCCTCCAGCTACTGCTCCATTTCTCTTTAAGACTCTTCAAAAAGGTAGTTTATACTCATCATTTCCATCAGTCTCTTCTCAACCTGCTCCAATTCAGCTTTTATCACTTTCTCTTTTTGGGGGAGGCTGCTGGGGATTGCAGGACCTTTGCACTGAGCTACATACACAGCCCCAGTCCCCTCCTCCATTTTGGTGGGACAGTATCTCGCTATATAGTTCACATTGGCTTTGAATTCACTTGTGGTAATCTTCCTACCTCTACCTCCTAAATGCTGGGATTACAGGCATGTGTCACCATGCTTGCCTCTGCCCCCATTTTTTTTGAGACATAGTCTAAATTGTCCAGGCGTGGCTCAAACTTGCAAGCTTTCTGCCTCAGTCTCTCAGAGTGCTGGAATGATAGGTGTGCTCCAGTGCTCCCTGCTAAGGATATTTCTTTTTTCACTTTTTTATCAAGTCTTTCTATCACCAAAACATCTGATCTCTTTCTACCATCTCCTCTGCTAAAACACAAATTCAAACCACTTTTAATCCTTGTTTAGATTGCTGTTACAGCCTCCTAACTGACCTGCCTTTACTCTTCTCCCTAGTTAGCATATAGTAATAGCCAGAATATATCTCAAAATGTATTCACACATCAATTATGTGCTTAAAATTTTCCAATAGTGTCGCATGTGCAACTAAAATAAAATCCCATCTTTTGTATCATGGCCTACCAGATCCTTCATGATTTGTCCCCTGCTTATTTCTTTAACCTCATTCAGTTGACCTTTTTTCAGTTCCTCAAATAAGCTCTTCCCTATCTCAAGGACTTGCTGCTTGCCGTGCCCCTGGCTGGAATGTTCTTTCCCTTGAATCTTTCTTTGGATGCCAGCTCACCAGCAATGTCACTTTCTCAGAGCATCATCTCCTTCACTTTCTATGCTCAAGCTTTTTCCTAAGGGCAACAAAGTAGTATTTTAACAGTATTTTAAATGGTCTTATTTGCTAACAATGCTTGTTGTCTTTCATGTAGGACACAGAATAATGAAGACAGATTTCTACGATGTTCAGCTAGCATACATAGAATGGAATTTAGAAGGGCAAAGAATAGATATTTGTTCAATGAATAGTATCAAAGATTATAAGCCTGTGAGGAAAAATGTCTTATTCTTTTCCCTAGCATTAACCCTTCAAAAAAATCAATGGGAGTTTAAGCCTCGGCTCTTGGTTTTCTTTTTTTTTTTCTTGGCATAAAGATAATCCATGGGTAGCAAATAGGATTGTATGTATCCAGTTGTCTGAAAGGGTGTTTGTTTGTTTGTTTTGTTTTTTTACTTAGGAATCTAGTGAATTGCCTGTGATGTGTGCACCACAGTATGGTTTAATGTTTACCTAGTAATACATTCCTTTACAGTGTACATTTTGTAGATTACATTTTGGGACTGGCAGATTCATTTTTAATTATTTCACAACGTTCCTCTAGTTTTGGGCATTTACAAGTCGGGCTGATTCTCCATCATCCCACTCCCACTACTATACTTATTTTGGCCATTTAAGAGACAGTGGGGAAAAATCATGGAGCTTTGGAAACAGATCACCTGGGTTTAAATACGGTTTTTCCCTTTTGGTATCATTCTGAAATAGAGACCAGTTATTCAACATCAAACCCTGTTTAATTCATCTATAAATGACAATAACTATATATCACAGAGTGAACAAGCCCTAGCAAACAAAGGTCACAGTTATTCTGGACCCTTTAGCGTACCAAATACTCGCCCCTCGCCCTTTCCTCAAGAGTATCAGTCAAATCTCAGCAGTGTCCACTTACACTGTATAACGACGAGGCATCGGATTCGCAGTGAAGACCTTTTGAGTTTTAAAGGTTTTCGTACATAAAATGCGTAAAGTTAACCAAGCCTTCGCAATGTAGATATAAAGAGGGAAAATCGGACTACGGGGGTCCCCGTATGCAAATACACGAATCGCAAACGAACTCAGGCGACTGCCGCTTCCGCACTTCCCCTGCAGGGCGCACTGGGACGCCCGCGCTCCGATGCGTCCCGGCGCGGGGGCGGAGATTTGCATGTGCGAAATCGGGAAGGGGGGGAACCACCTATCGAAAACCCCAGGCCCTCCCTCGAGCCCGGAGGCCGGCCCGCTCCCCGCCCGGCCCGCCTCCAGGTGCTGTTGGGCGGCCGGCCCTCTAGACGTCACCGCACCCGCCCACCGGCTCATGAACTTTTAAGTCACGCTCCGAAGAACAACCGGAGGAGGGGGATTTCTCCGGAGCCCGCGCGCGGCCTTCTCACGCTCGCAGCGTCACCTCGCGGCTGCCCCCTCGCCCTCAGCCTGGGCGCGCGGCGGCTCCAGGACGCACGCGCCGGGCGGGGCAGGGGCGGGGCGCGGGCCCTGGCGGCGGCTTCCTCCAAACGCCCCGCCTCCCGCCCCCGGGGAGGGGCGGGGTGAGGCCGCGCAGAGGCGCCTACGTCAGCTGCGGGAAATCCCCTGGGCCGCAGGGCTGCCAGCCTCAGAGCCGGTCGGACACTTAGCTCTCGTCCCGCCCCGTCCCTGTTGCTGGCTCCTGCACCCTCGACCAGCGACATTGGTGACCTGAAGCGCGAGAATTCAGGGGGTGGGAAGGTGCGAGCCGCAAAGCCAGGGGAGGGCGGGAAGGAGGAGGAGGCTCCGGGGGTGGTCAGGAGGACTGGGGGTCCCGCCGGCAGAGGTCCCTTGGCCTCCTGACGGACGGCGGACTGACGGCAGCCTACTTTGGGAGCCGCGGGCTGGGCGGCGCGGAGACAGCAGCCATGGCCTCGGGTGAGTGTCCCGCGGGCGCCGGGCGCGGGCCGGGCGGGACGCGGAGGGGCCGAATCTGACGGTCTCGCTGCTCTGACTTTTGGGTGCTCAGTTCGGGATGCGGTGCATTTCAGATCACCTCATTGGCAAACTGTCTGCCTGTTGAAAAGTTAACCTGCGCCAGGGTTTGCGTGCGAAATCAAAGCCACGCTCTGTAATCTGATCCCATTATAATAGCTGGAACTTTAGAAATTCCCAGCAACCTGATTTTTAGGATTAGTAGAGTAATAATCTAAATAAAGGAGAGCGAAGAGTTCTCGTCCTTACCGACTGAGTTGTGTAGAAAACGATGATTTCATATTTTGGGACAAGAATGAGGAACCTTCCGGCCAGGGACGAGCTCTCACCTTTTTTAAATTTTAATTTCATCCAGGGCCAGTAGGTGATCGCTTTTGTTCTAACAGTTGTACAAAATATGGTTCAACTCTAGAAGTCCTCATGGGTATTTTAACCGGCCTTAAGGGGAGACAAAGTGGATACTTTTTACTGTGAACTAAAGCGCACGCTTTTCTAGTTTACCAGGTAGAAACATCGAATTTTCTTTTCTTGTTAGCAATAAAGGAGAAAGAAGATTTTTAGACCATCTGTGCTTTAAAATAATGGGTAGGAATGAAAACAACTTTATCATTTATTTCCGATACTTATGTTCTGTCGCTAAATATTTCATCTCTTGTTTTACCGGGAAACAGTTTACAGAGCAAGAGAGGAGTCTCGCGTAGACAGCCTGGCGTGGGGCTGCCTGTAGCCTACGGCGGGTGAATCAAATTGGCTGGGTTTGGCGCGGTGACTGGGGGGCGTTTTCCAGGCTAAGAGAGCACCTTGAGCGAAGCCTGGGCGCTCCAAGTATACGTTAAGCTTATAGTAAGAGGTTGAAGAGGGGGCTTGTTTATGCTTGACCCGCATCCTCCCTACTGCCTCCTTAGTGATCGTCAGCAGCAGGTTGATGTTTAGTAGAGAAGAGGAAGTAGAAAGCATGAAGAACCTCTTTAAAGGGTTGAGCAGAACAGTGCCATAGCTACTGCTGTAGGCTGAAAAGGAAATCGGGGTGTTTCACATGACATTTGATTTCAGTTTGTCTGTGGTTTTCATGTGAGAAAACAAATGTAGTTTAAAATATTTTAACTTTCCCTTTACCCATCTACATAACTCCCGACTTTCAGGTAATCTCGTAAATCCTAAATTCAACACACTTTTAGATTAAAAGTAGAAACATTAGTTATTTGGTTATTGTTTATCAGAAATATTTTGCATGAAAGGAAAAAAGAATGGTGAACATTAGAAGTAAAACAAGATCTGCCCTTGGATGTTTAACTAGTTATTAATAAATTACATGAATGTAATACTTAAAATTTTTTCAGGAGAAAAACAATTTCTATATAGAGTACTGTAAAGACGCACATGACTAAAAATGTGATGCAATTTAAACTTGTTTAGTAACACTGTATTTCGTGTTGTTGACTGATTCCCTAAATGAAGGGGGAAAATAAATGGAAAATTTTGAAGGTCTGAAAGTTGTAGGGTGATTATTATTTTTGTTTTTGTTTTTCTCGTGTTCCATTAAATGGGGCTATTTAAAATATAGCAGGTTATTTAAATTGTAATTCAGTTATTTAAAACCGGCAGGCCAAAAAAAAAAAAAATCCGGGTATACTTTTCTTAATGGTAGCATTAAAGCTTCAAAAACTATTTTTATTGATTACTGAGCATATAAGCATATTATTTCATTTCTCACCGGTTGCCATATGAAAATAGGTATCGGTAGTTAAATAAATAATGCCTGTCACGTAAAAGTAACACAGATCTTCATCTCATCAACAAAATTTTATCAGTGCATAAAAATAGGGACTTCATATAATGAGTCTAGATTTGTTCAGATAAATTAGCAGATTGTCTGGGATTTAATAGCCCAGCTATTAAACAGTTTTTCATTGCTTTCTTAAAAAAATACTACACCTTGACTTCAGATAGGCACAATGATGAAAAATATTCCCAAGGCCCGATGGAACTCAAGGATCAAAGTAATTACTTTTGTATAATTTATGATTCTATCCTATTTAATGTTAAGGTTTTTTATGACTGAATTGAAAACATTGTTTAGTAAAAAGCAAAATATCCTTATATGGCACGCAGCTGTGGTTACCAATAATAGTCTTAGATGAAATGTTTTAAAACTTACTTTTATTCACTTCTTTAAGTATTATTTTGCTATGTCACTAATGAGAAGTACATGAAGAAATTGTTTTGTAAACCACATTGCTTACCAGCTCTCTGTAGTGTGAATTTAAAGAGAACCATTTTTTTCTCTTGAGAAAGAGGAAAAAATGGATGTAAGTGTGATGCAATTTACTCTAATAATAGAGCTGGAAGTTAGGAATGGATAACTAAAGAGATAACTTCTTTTTTTAAGTGGAAGACTGCATACATACATGAATTGATTGCAGAAATGTTATACATCAAAAATTAACAGTGGTGTGAAAAATTAAAGTAGTATATGATAGAAGGACTGAATGAAATGACTAGGAGGAGTCAGATAATGAATCATAAATTGAAACATTTACAGCATGTTTAGCATTTTTCTCAAATACAATTTAAGGTACTTAGAATTTTCTTTTGTTTCAACTTTCTCTCATCTATGTTCTCTGCTCATGATTGTGTTTGTAGGCATATGACCCAAATATTCATAGAATACCTTACACTTTAAAACAAAGTTTATTTGAAATTCATATTTAACTGAGCCTCCTCTAATTTCATTTCTAAGTCTGGCAAGTTTAATGGCGATGATGTGGTCTTGATATGTATTTTTCATTTAAATGCCCATATAATCTAGGATAGATTTTAAATATTTCGCTGCTTTTTCATGCTAGCCCATAAAAAGATTTGATTTGTTTCGTGCCTCCATGGGAATAAAATCTGAGTTTCCAAAATGTTTTATATTTTTTATTTACCTTGTGCTGAATGTATCAGTTGAATATTCATCTGAAAAATTCCATTACTTGGATTCTTAATGCCTCCTCAGTTGCAAGTCAGCCTGTTGAAATGTATGAAATATACTTTGATAGACCTAGTTAGAATGGTTAGAATAAAAAAGAATGGATCTTATTTTCTTTTTCTCCAAAGTGACAATTTTTTGGAAAAGTGTATAATGTTAACTTTGTTTGCTCCTTTGGGTCTTGAGGTAAAATGTATTACTCAGCATCTTTATAAGGGAGATGTACTCTAGTTAGCTATTCTCATCTGTGATGGTTTTTATTTTTTTCAACTATGATGTTAACACATTGGCATGACAATCATTTGTGTGCTGTGTGATAAGAAATACATTACTGACAATAGTTAAAATGTTTATTTTGTAAATGATTTGTTTTTAAAATAAATTACATCAGTTAAACAGTTTTATTTTTCCTTGCCTGTATTTAAATAAGCTTTTTTGAGTGATAGAGAAAAAGGAGTTACAACTAGTCAGAATTGTTTTGCCTATTTTATCCATGGCCTAATCCATACTTGGACCTGAATTTTGGGTTGCTTGTCTAGATATATTCATCATTGTTTGTACTTTTTCATGTGGTTCTTAATCAGCAGTGTGTTAGACTAACTTGGAAGACTTTTTCAGAAACATGTTTCTGGGCTTTTTTCTTGAGTTACCTGTCTCTTCAGATCTTGGGTGAGGTGAGAACATGTTCTATGATTTGGAAAAGCTACCTAGGTGGTTCTGATGTGTATCCCTTTTGTCTAGGGATTTCACTAGATCTAAATATTCAGTTGCCTATATCAAGATACATTTTTGTCTTAAACTAGATTGTTTTTATTTTATGTTGCAGGTTTTATGTCTTGTATCAACTGTTATGATTTTACCCCTAGCTGCTTTTATGCTTGTTTTTTTTAAATTTGACACCTTGGAATCCCAGCTGTTATAGCCACTAATGTCATTCATGATTTCTTTTTTTCAATACTTCATATAATTTTATCATCTATAAAATGGGATGATAATTTCTGTCCTGTTTTTATGAAGACTGAAGTTAAGAAGATCAAATGAGAAATAGATAGAAGTGCTTTAAAACCATTTAATAATTACTATATGTGCCTGCTGTGTTGGTACACACCTGTAATCCCGGCACTTGGGAGGCGGAGGCAGGAGGATCACTGTGCGTTTGAGGCCAGCCTGGGCTACATAGTGAGTTAAAGGCCAGCCTGAACTGCATAGTGAGACCCTGTCTCAAACAAATTTTTTTAAATAAAAAAATTATTATATGTAATTAACATTTTTTATTGTACACCTTATGCTGGTTCCTAATTCTAGGAATAAGATTTTAATGAAGTGTCTGTTTCTATTGGTTGATCCATTTTATACTTTTTTTCATCTTAAAAAAGTTGTACTATATTCAAGAAGTGCAATGTTTTAAAAAGCACTCTTTTTGCCTAGGAGCAAATAAAATCATAAATATATCTGCAAACATCTTGGCTATATTTCAGATTTTATTCTGACCTGTATTAGCATCTTAAAATACTGTTCAAAATATATAGATCAACCCTAGCTATGCAAAGTATTGGTTAAAGAAACATACAGTAATCAAATCATTTAGAACCAATTTCAAAGGTATTTCAGTACTTTTCAAAACTAGTGACTTTCAGTAATATTGATTGAGTATTCCTTTTCCTAACAATTTCCTGATTTGTATTTTACCTTTTTCCACACAGATGAGTACATTTTAGCACTTTTTGTTTTAAGGAAAAATGGAACTACAAAACAGTACTAAGGAAGGAGATAACTGGTGTATTATACTGATACATGAAGCAAATGATTTATAGCAGGGAAGTTTTTTAAGATAATAGATACAGATAAATCAGAATATGAATGGTTATGAAGAAGTATGAAAATGTAGTGACTCTAGTACCTGTAGAGCACTATTTTTTCTATCATACTAGAATCCAATAAAGAAGAGCCAATTAATCAATATAGTTCTTTAATTTCTGAATAATTCACAAACAAAAGATCTTTAGATTTTTAATCATTCATCCAATAGGTGTAGTATTTAATTACTCTGTGTATAGAGGTCATTGGTGAATAGCACAATCTCTGCCTTCAGGTAGCTTGCACAAATAATAGCAAGTCTTTCCTAAATTAATTACTTGAAATAGTTGCTGTAAACACAAATAAATGGGAAAGGAGGTTATTTCCAGCTGGAGAAATTTATGTTACTATAGTAAATTCTGTTACATGGTTGTTAGTGAGACTTTTTGCCATTTAAGAGCTTCTGCAAGAAGAAAAGTGTTTTAAGGGCTTCACAGTACACAATATAATATAACAACTAATATTTATCTCATTTTTACTATTTTAAAAATATTTCATTTAATCTTTTCAACAATTGCTTTTCCATTCTTTTGTCAATAGACTTACTTCATAAATACACTCTGTAAAGAAATGTCCTGTAACAGTGAAATATTTGACTGCTCACTATGAATGCTCACAATGAGCCTGGCATTGTATTTATACTCCTCCAAAAGAGTTAACCACTTACCATTAATGATGTCATTCTGTATCAATTTCCTACCAGACACTTTTAAAATAAGTAGTGGGCAGGGATTTATTTGACCTTTAGTTTAACCACATAAATTGTCACTGAAAAAATTCTGTTGATTTTTTTTATTACTGTTAATTTTAACAGCCTTTGAGAGAAAAATATGCATTTTATTAAATACTCCTACAGGGATATAAAAAGATGTGCAATATTTGTTTTTTGGGGTTTTTTTGTTTTTGTTTTTGTTTTTTGGTACCCAGGATTGAACTCACAACCTTGCACCTGCCAGGCAGGCGCTTAGGCCACTGAGCCAAATTCCCAGCCCAAGATGTGCAGTATTTGAAATGGAAAATTGAAATGTGAATTTAAAATACTGCAGTATAAGCCAGGCATGGTGGCACACGCCTTTAATCCCAGCACTCAGGAGGCTGAGGCAGGAGGATCGTTGTTAGTTCGAGACCAGCCTGGGCTACAAAGTGAGTTCAAGGTTAACCTGAACTGCATAGTGTGGCCCTGTCTCAAAAAATAGGGCCAGGGATTTAGCTCAGTGGCCTAAGTGCTTGTCTGGCAGGCTCGAGGTTGTGAGTTGGATCCCCAGTACCAAAATAAATAAATAAAATAAAATACTGCAGTATATAAATATATGTGAATTGTGAAATACTTATCTGCATGCCTTGTTTTTCAGTAAAGTTCAAATAAGTATTATAAACTTCATGAGGTTGAAGTCAAATTTTCCCTGGCTTTTTTTTTTTTTTTTTTTTTTTTTTTTTGCAGCACCGGGGCTTGAACTCACAACCTCACGCCTGCCAGGGCAGGCGCTTAAGGCACTGAGCCAAACTCCCGGCCCTGGTTTTTTGAGGCAGGGTCGCACTATGAAGCTCAGGCCGGCCTTGCGCTCGCGTTGTAGCCCAAGCCAGCCTCGAACTCACAAGGCTCCACCTACCTCAGCCTCCTGAGTGCTGGGATTAAAGGCGTGCGCCACCACGCCCGGCTCTTTCCCTGGCTTTTTATACATTCCACCAACTGGAAATAACCTCCATAAGAACACGCTTTACTGCTGAGCTACACCCCCAGCCCTGTTGCTGCTCTGAGGGTTTTCTAGGTTGGACAGTTGAGTGTATTTTTATAGTTAATGGAAATATGGAACCCGTAATAAGATTTGCCTTCTATCCTAGTGCTACCTTGTTATTTCCTCTTGCTTCACTTAGTTCACTGTTTCATCAGTTTTCTCTATTTTGTGTATTTGTTTCTACTTTTCCATTGAAGTTCTCTACATAGAAGCCTTTTGAAGTTGCCCCTTTCCTCAGCTATACCATTGTTCTTGTCTCTCTATGATACTCCATTCCTCTACTTTTTTTTTTTTTTTTAACCTCAGTACTGAGGTCAAACTCAGGCTAGGCAAGTGCTGTATCACCTTTTTTGGTGTATTTTGAGACAGGTTTTTGCTAAATTGCCCAGGCTGCCCTCTTGCTTGCAGTTCTCCTGCCCCAGCCTCCCTAATAGCTAGGGTTACTGGCAGGTATGTACCACCTTCACCTGGCCCCTATTTGTCTGTTAAACAAATAGTGTGGTAGATTCAAACACAAGAGAGGATTATTTTACTATAGTAACCTCTACACTGATTACCTTGCTTTCTTTAATCTGTCTTCTGTCACCAGAAATCTTTTTTTTCTTTATTTTCTTTTTTAAAGACAGGATCTTACTGTGTATCTAAGGCTGGCCTTGAACTCACTATATAGGTCAAGGTGACCTCAAATTTATGGCAATCCTCCTTCCTCAGCCTCCCTCCTGAGTCCTGGGATTATACGCATGTGCCACCACTCCCAGCTTGCCACCAGAATTCTTACTCTAGAATGCCAATCTAATTGTTTGATTTCCCTGCATTAAAATATTGATTCCTTATCACACATACAGTGAAATCTGTATCACTACATGTACTCCAATTTTTGGTTCTGCAAGAGTGGAAATGTACTCCATTTCCATTGGTGATCTTAAGTACACCTTTCTGTGGACACATTTCTCCCTTTCCCTAGAATGCCTTTTTGCGTTTTTTTCTTTCCCCATGGTTTTCTTTACCTCTTGTTTCCCCTCTGACATAATTAAGCGTTCTTAACTCTTGCTCTCATCATTTTCTGCAGAATTCTGTTAGTGCTTTCCTCCCATTTATAATCTAGTGATTTATGGTGTTTGTCTCACTATTCTATAAAGTCACTTAGGGTAGCAGTTGTGATAGTAATAATGTTGATGTACTGTTTTCAAGAAATTACCCAAAATAATAATAGATTCTGTTTATTGATTACCTGTTCTATGCAAAATACTTGGTAAGAATTTAACACATGTAATGCTATATCTAATCCTCACAATACTATGAGCTAGTGCTATTGCTATCATCATCATGCCCATTTTACAGAGGAGGCAAAGATTTTAATAACATTTCTAGGGTCTTGCTCTTAAGAAGTGTTGGGTGGGATCCAAAAGGCCAGCTCTCATATTGCACTAATAACGCTCACGGTGTTATCTTTTAGATTGCATTCTAACAGGGTAAGCCTTAGTCAGTGAAATGAATTTGTAATTGAAGGAATTGAGAAATCACTAAATAGACTGAGAGAGCCTTTTTTCTTTTTTAAATGAAAGACATCTTCATATTCTGAAATAAAAACACATTGTGCAATTGTCTTTACTGAACTTTTGTTTCCATGATTTGGATAAGAAGGAACAAAGATAATTTTTAAACAACTTTGTTGATGTATACTTTATAACACATTACACATGTTTAAAATATGCAATTTGGTAAGTTTTGACATGCATAGATAACCTAAATCATCACCTCAATCAAGATAATAAATGTATCCATCGTTAACCCAAACTTTCCCCATCTATCCCAGGCCTCTGTTTTAGGCAGCTGGTGGTCTACTTTCTTTCATCATAGTATGGCTTATGTATCATAGAGTTTCATATAAATGGAATTATACAGTGTGTATGTGCGCTTTTGATCCCACTCTTTACATTCATCCTGACCTTTTTTTTTTTGAACTGGGAATCGAACTCACAGCCTGATTATTTTGAAAGTCATTTATGTAGTTATGTGTATCAGGCATTCAATTTGAGGGTACATGTTGTGAATTATATTTGTTATAGAAAGTAATTATTTTCTACTTCCTTCATTGAATGTTGTATTTTAGAAAAGGTTTAGATGAAACTGATTAAAAATTCTTTTGAGCCTATTTTCAAGTCTTTAGTTTCCAAACTTACATCTGCTTCTGTAAGTATTTAAATGCATTTTCATTTTCAGTGAGTGGTCTTTTCATCTACTAAGAGTCTTGTGTAAATTCAAGCAGTTAAGTACATTTTCCTCACTTTTAAAATGTATTTCTGAATATTACCTTATTCCCCTTTTGGGGGAATCTTGGGGAAAACCCTTATGCTTGGTCTCATTATAAAGTGTGTATCTCTGAAGTAGTTATCGCAGAACTTCTTACAGACATTAGCTGTAGATATTAAGCTGTAAAGCACTAATAAGTAAGTGTGATTTGAATGACTTGTGTTAATACTACATAGGAGCTTAATTTGAAGAAAAAGTCTCTGTCATCCAATCTTGAATAATTATATTTAAATCTTAATGTTGGGAGAGAAAATCTTGGTTTTAGTCTGCTGTTTAAAAAAAAACCAGAATTCCCAATATTTTGTAAAAATGATATGCACTAATAAAATGTATGAGAAAAAAGCAAAACAAAAAGCTTTATATCTTTGAAAAAATAATGGGGAGAATATGAATTCACACTAGCTGATGAATGATACTGTGTATGGGGTTGTTTTTATTTTTGTCATCTAGAAGGATGGCCTTTTCAAGGATGTTGTGCTGCAGCAGCTAGGAATAACATATCTTATAACTTACATTTAACTGTTTCAGGAACAAAGGTCCATATATAAATATAAATACATGCGTGGATAAAGTAAATTTGGCAAAATCATTGAAGCTAAGTAACAAGTACATAGGTTATCACCGGTCTATTCTTTTAAAAAGTTTGAACATTTTTATAGAAAAATGTTGAAAAAATAGAGGGACATCAAAAATATTGATTTGGTAGTCATAGCAAATGTTCATACTAATATAAAATGAAACAATAGATTATATAGGAACTCCGTGCTATTGTCACAATTTTTCTGTGAGTCTGAAGTCATTCCAAACTTTGAAGTTTTTTTTTTAATTAAAAATATTAAACTCAATTATATTGGTATTCTAATCTCACTGCCCCTTCCCTTTTTAAACTTTCAGGTGGGTATAACCCATATATAGAGATTGTTGAACAACCCAGGCAGAGGGGAATGCGTTTTAGATACAAATGTGAAGGGCGATCGGCAGGCAGCATTCCAGGGGAGCACAGCACAGAGGACAACCGAACATACCCGTCTATCCAGGTAATAGACCCCTCTCCTGTGTCCATCTCACCTTTAGTTCCTTCATATTTTAGCTGTAGAAATTATATTAAGCCGCAGTTTCTTCACAGTCATCTCTGTAGTCTTTTTCTTTTATTCTTTTTGATTTACCTGTATTAGGTAGATATGTAGGATCATTTCTTAAGACAGAATCTTCCTTGCTGTAACTCCGTTTGTGTTTTAATATAATACAGTGATTTGCAGTACTTAGTGTACCTTGGTAGTTTTTAGATCATTATTCCTTTCACGGAACACAAAACATGTAGTGAAGCAAGACATTTCTTACATACAGAGGTAACGGAAATTATTGCCTAGATTAAAACATGGATTTGAGCACTTAATCAGAATTATTTTTCCCAATCTCTTAGTCTAGGGTCAGTGAAAAAGATTTTTCTTTCTCCTTTTTCCTTACTTTTAATGCCTGTTGCAGATCCTTTGGGTCATTGACATCATTAATAAGATATTGTAACTTTTTAAATTTAACTTTTTCATGTTGACAAATTTAGAAAGGAGTTTTTGATTAGAGGTCATTTTAGTAAATATAAGCTCTACTAAATTTATAATTATAAGCTGTATGTTACTTGCCTTTTTTTTTAATCCTTTAAATGCCAGTTTAAAAACTTAATACTGAGATGGGTGCAGTGGTGTGTACTTGCCACAGTCCCTGGCTACTCGGGAGACTGAGGCAGGAGGATCCCTTGAGTCCAGAAGTTTGAGATTGGGCAAAATAATGAGATATTGTCTCAGAACACCAAAACAAATGCCCCCCCCAAAAGCCTAATAGCAAACAGAATTTTTAAAAATGGTGCATATCATCTTTTATCAGTAGATCTTAATTACTGTTTTAGAACTAGATTATTTACAAAGTACGCTATCGAATTTAGAGACTTGCTATATTATAGTTTAAGACAAAATTATGTATTAAATACCAAATTCCTGTTTTTAAACTGATGCATAAAACATGAAAATTACACAACATTGGATACAGTAATGTTTGATACATATATATGTTGAATAGTGTTTAAATTAACATACTTATCTCCAAAAATGTTTATAATTTCTATTATGGTGAAAACATCCAAAGTCTTTTCTTCTAGCGTTTTGAAATATATAGTACATTATTGTTATCTATGACCATAATATTGTGCAACAGTACATCAGAGCTTTTTGCTGTCTTATGTAATGACCAAATTTATATTTTTGTTTTGTTTTTGAGACAGGGTCTTGCTATGCAGTTCAGGCTGGCCTTGAACTCACAGTGATCCTCCTGCCTGAGCCTCCTGAGTGCTGGCGTTACAGGCATGTACCACCACACCCAGCCCAAATTCCTACATTTAAATAACATTTTTGACAACAGTATGGACTTGATTCATCTAAGTCTTTTTATTTAAGTGTTAAAATGGATGAGATGTAATAAAAAGGAATTTTTAAAATTTTGTTCTTCTGATCCTTTGAGTCACTTTTAACTCTACTACATAACTTATTTTATATGTCTTTAAAATAGTTATAAGATCTGCATCCTTAGCATTCCAGTAGGTCCTACATATACTTTATGGTTTGACTAATACCTAAATCAGCCTTTCTTACAGTCTTGAGTGGTTACCTTCTGTTTCATTCAGAAAGACAGCAGATACTTCCTGGTTACTGTTCACATTATGTCTAAATTTAGAATTATAGATTTTAGTGCCCTGTACCTGGAAGCTATCCATTCTTGTTTAACTATCTACCTCCCTTTGTATTATGCTGGTTTTTGTATTTCTTGCTTGTTCTGTCAAATTTGCTAGCTTCAGAAGTGAACATTAGTTCTCCATCTCTAAGTGTCTCCTGCCTCTTTTTTTTCCTCTCATGCCTCTTTCTGGTGAGTGTTCTAGATGTACTTTCTGTGTGAACCTTAATCTTGTTAAATTCAACTTGCTTTATTGCTTGTTGTACAGTGAGCACTACTGATTAGCACATATTCTTGTGAAATATCACATTTACATACTGTCATTTTCAGTGTGGCTTAAATGTATGCTTTTTAAGGAATGTTTATGATATGACAGCACATGTAAGAACAAGAAACTTAGTTATATAACATTTGAGTAGTTCCTTATGTTCTGTAATAAAAATTGTGGTCTAGTTTTACTTGTGTTAGAAGGAAAGTAAGCAGGGTCCAATGATATGACCAGTTGAATTTAGGGTAGAAAATGATATATCCAGGTGTCGACAGGTAAGTTTTGCCCTACTGGTGTTCTCTGAAAAGCTTCATCTCAAATGCAGTCAGTTGAACTTTTTAATCCAATGCTAACTACATTATATAAATTGAACTCTAATTTAGTAGATTGGTTGTTAATAAGTATATTTATAGATCATGTATTTACTCTTTTTTCAGATTATGAACTATTATGGAAAAGGAAAAGTGAGAATTACGTTAGTAACAAAGAATGACCCATATAAGCCTCACCCTCATGACTTAGTTGGAAAAGATTGCAGAGATGGCTACTATGAAGCTGATTTTGGACAGGAGCGTAGACCTTTGTTGTAAGTATACAGTCATAGACATCTGCAGGAACAGGATAAGCATAGCATCCTCTATTTCCTATGCATGGTCATCTGTAACTTTTTAGCAGAATATATTAATTTCTCATCCTATTTATTGTAGTGTATATTTACATTTTGATACTATTCACATTAGAACTACCCTTTCATTCTTCATTAGTAGACACAGCACATGATGGGTAGGAATACTTTATTATTAGTATCAGTAAAAAACTTATTTTATGCTGTGTGTTTTTTCTCAATTTGAATAATTCATGGAAGAAAATTTTACTCTATCTTTTTAATTATGTTTAATTTAAAAATTGCTAAATGTCAGAAAATCAACTGGAAAACTCTAGAACTTATTAAGAAAGGGGCAGATTATAAAATTAGCATACATCAAACACTAAGGTTAAAAAAACAAAAAACCAGTTGTGCATAGTAGTACATGTCTGTAATTCCAGCCCTCTGGGAGGCTGAGTCAAGAGGACTGCAAATTTGCACACAGTCTGGGCAACTTAGCAATTAAAAAGACCTTGTTATAAAATTAAAAAATTTCTTCCCAGCACTCAGGATGCTGAGCAGGAGAATTGCCATGAATTCAAGGCCAGCCTGGGTTAGATAGTGAGTTCACAGCCAGACTGAATTGCATAGTAAGACCCTGTCTTAAAAAAATATATTTTACAAAATTTAAAAATTTGTAAAGGTGTGAAGGAGGGATGCTGGGGATGTACCTTAGTGCAAAGGCCCTGGTTCAATCCCCAGTGTCACATACACATGCGCGCACACACACACATACACACAAAGTCATTTTCATTTGATGAGGCTACCAGAGATGGGCCTATTCATTATAGTAATGATAATTTAAGTTAATAAAATCTTTTTGGGCCAGGCGTAGTGGTGCACACCTGTAATTCCAGCACTTGGGAGGCTGAGGCAGAAAGATTGCTGTGAGTTCAAGGCCAGCCTCGGCTACAAAGTGAGTTCTAGGCCAGCCTGAACTGCACAGTGAAACCCTGTCTCAAAAAGAGAAAAAAGAAAAAATATCTTTAGATAAGCAATTTATATATGAAAATCCTGAACAATAAGGCAGCACCTGTAAGTATTTTTCCTCAGAAAATAATCAAGAATGTTCAAACCTTTAACTATAGTGATGTTCAATGCACCTTTGTTTTGTGATGGCAAAAAGTTAGAAGCAATCTAAACAAAAGAGACAAGCCAGGTGTGCTGCATCCCTTCAATCCCAGCACTCAGGAGGCTGAGGCAGGAGGATCATTGTGAGTTCAAGATCAACCTGGGCTACAAAGTTGAGTTCAAGGCCAGCTGAACTGCACAATGAGACCCTGTCTCAAAAAATAGGTCTGGGGATTTAGCTCAGTGGTGTAAGCACCTGTCTGGCAGGTGCAACGTGAGTTCGATCCCCAGTACCAAAAAATAAATAAATAAACAAAAGAGACTAGTTAAATGAACTGGTACATCCTGTACTGTATTGTGTTGCAATAAAAGCAGCACTGCAAATATCTGACAAATTTACGTGTCAGATAAATATATTAGGTTTTAAAACAAGATTAAAAGAGTAGTCTTATTTTTGTTAAAAGTAAATTTATACAGACATAGTATATATACTAATTTTATACATACACATAGTGCTATATATAGCAAGATATTAATAGTAGTTGTCTTTGAATGGGTAAGGTGTGAGGTTTTATATTTTTACTATTTATTTATTGAAGTACTAGGGATCGAACCCATAGTCTTTGCATTAAGCTACATCCCCAGCCATTTTTTACTGCATGGAGAAGTCCCAGAGCTGTGGTTGAAACAGCACCACCCCCATGTGGAAAACAGGGTACTATGAGAAAGTGAAGATGTGGTCTGATGAGAATAACCGTGTGCTCAGCACAGTGGGGATGTGTATCCTTCTCATGCAGATCCTGGGCCGGCCCTCTCCATAACCTGTTCCAGCATATTCACTGGACAGGGAAGAAGTATGATGCTTACTTCTTGTCTAGTTGCCGAGGCTGGGTTTAAATTTGTAATCCTCCTGCTTCGGCCTCCCAGGTGCTAGGATTATGGGTGTATGCCACCACAACTGGCTATTTTTTTAACTTTTTTTTTAAACTTATTTTATAATTCACAATTCACTTTTGTACTGAACATCTATGATTCTTGGGGGAACATGAAACTAATTACAATAGAAAAAAGTAATTTTCCTTATGTATTAGTAATAACCATTTAGAAAAAACACTTTAAAAATGTTATTAGTAATAACACAAAATATAAATTATCCAGTTATATACACAGCAAAAAATATTTTCTGTCTCTATTAGTTGAACTTCTAGTAACATTTTAAACTTTTAGGCACTCCTGCCTTGAAATATTTTTGATAAAAGGAGAGAGGGTAGAAGAAGGGTAGACGAATAATGATCAATGCATGAGATAAGCATATATAAAATATCACATTGGCTCCCCTTAATTCATATAAGTAATATATTAATTATAATAAAATAGTTTTAAATTACATCAGAAAGAAATATTTTTCTTTGATTTCTGAGAGAACAAACTTGTTTACTTCCTATTTCTCTAGCAGTTAAAGTTTTGGACTATCTTAATTATTGTCTCAATAATGACTTTTGTGGGGGTTGAGATAGGGTCTTGGTATGTATATATAGTCAAGGATGGCCTTGAACTCATGTTGATCCTCCTGCCTCAGGCTTCTGCATGCTGGGATTACAGGCATGTGCTACCATGCCTGGCCCAATAATGACTTATGTTTGTCTCACCTTTACTGTCAATCCAGGTTCCCATGCATTATGTTTAGCATTATGTTTAGCATGAATAATATATTTTTTCTTTTTTCTTTTTGTCTTTTTGAGACAGGGTCTTGCTATGCAGTTCAGGCTGGCAGTTTAGGCTGGCCTTGGACTAACTTTGTATCCCAGGCCAACCTTGAACTTGCAGCGATTCTCCTGCCTCAGCCTCCTGAGTGCTGGGATTACAGGAGTGCACCACCACACCCAGCAATATGAATAATATTTTTATGTTAACGTGTTTCATGAAATGCCTTGGGCAAGAAATCTATAGAGGTGATGCAGTATTGTTCTCAAAAAATCCCTTTAGGAGACATATCATAACATTTTTTTCCATTCTTAGTGTTACTAATTGCCATTCTGTTAACAAAGAACTTTCCCTTCCCCATTTAAAAAGTATCACTGTCAATTTATGAATTCTCCTATTCAGTGTACAATAGTCCATTAGTGCATTATTTTGATTTTCAAATTGACCCGACTTTGACCAACACAAACCCATCAGTCAGTCTGTCTTCTGTATCCTTAGGATATGTTCTCTTCCTTCTTAAGATACTTCTTTACTTTTCCTATGTAACATTGTTTTCAAGAGTTGTACTTTTCTTGAACTAGCCCTTAAATTGTCAGTTTCTTCCAAGGATTCCTTGTTCTTTTTATTGAGCATGATATTTAATCCAATTGCTCTTTCTTAATGTTCTATTAAATGTCTCAAAGCACCTCAAAAAAATGCACCCCAAACCATGATCTTACCATGATCATAGCTCTTTCTCTTCAAAATTAGTCTTCTAAGATGCCTTGTCTTAATGGTTGCTTTAAAAGTCCCAAACATAGGTGTCATCCCTACACTCTTCACACAGGTCTGAATCAACTAACACGTACCTCCTGCATAGCTCTTGAATCCATCCATGTTATCATGCAGTGAGATCTATCACCACCACACCTCTGTATTCTAAATTTGGGCTGCTGGAATAGCCTTCTGCGTGGTGGTCTTTCAGCAGCTTTTTTAAATACCTCTTCCCTTTAGTCTCCTTTCACTTTAGGTAGAGTGATCTTTTAAAATACAAATCAAGCTGGGCGTGGTGGTGCATGCCTTTAATCCCAGCACTTGGGAGGCCGAGGTAGGAGGAGCATTGTGAGTTCGAGGCCCGCTTGGGCTACAACGCGAGCGCAAGGCCGGCCTGAGCTACATAGTGCGACCCTGCCTCAAAAAACCAGGGCCGGGAGTTTGGCTCAGTGCCTTAAGTGCCTGCCCTGGCAGGCATGAGGTTGTGAGTTCAATCCCCAGTGCCCGCAAAAAAAATAAATAAATAAAATAAAATAAAATACAAATCAAATTGTTACCCTACATAAGACATTTTAATTGTTTTATTCATCTTTCAGAATAAGGACAGTATTCCTTCAATGGCCTACATACCCATCTGTATTTCTAGGCTTCTGTTCTACTTTGCATCCTCTGATCTCTGAATACCACTCACAAAAGCCTCTTCTTAATGTCTTGTGCTCACAGTAATCTTTTTTAGGAACCTTTGCGTGATCTGTTCTTTTCCACACTACTTCCATTCCGTTTGTTAGTTAAGTATCACTTCCCTTTCTGTCCTGAATTAATCAACTGTCTTCCATCATAGACTCCTCCAAACATACATGTATTTCCTTTATAAAACTGGTCATAATTTCAGTTTGTTGTTATTTAATAGCTGTCTGACTCACCAGAGTAGGGGTTAGTAGACTTTTTCTGTAAAGTGCTGGATAGTAGAGATTTTAGGCTATGCAGGCCTTATGGTTTTTGTTTCAACTGCTCAGTTGTACTACTGCAGTGTAAAAACAGTGGCAAATAATATGTAAATTAATGAGTAAGACCATGTTCCAATACAAAGTTTATTTAGAAAAACAAGCACTGTGCTAGATTTGGCCGATGTGTTATAATTTGCCAACTCCTCTACCACACTATAAATTGCGTGAGGGGAGGGACTGTATATCTCCATTACTTTCCAGAATTCTTAGTACCACAGGAAGAGCTCCAGAACTTGTTGAATGACTGTGATGAATATATGAATGAATAATTTATTCAGATTACCTCTGAGATCCTTGGTTTCCTTGTGTCAGGTTTTTGTGGGGTTTTTGTTTGGTTGGTTTGGGTTGGGTTAGGTTGTGTGGGGCTTATACACATGTGTGCTTACATTAGGGATCAAACCCAGGGCCTTGTGCGTGCCAGGCAAGTGCCCTACTGTGGAGCTTTCAGAATTTCAAAAATCTCCATTACTTCTATGATTCTGTAAATGGCAGTCAGGTATGACTATTCAGGTGAAACAAAATAAAGCAGCATATAAATATATTAGAGTGAGGAATTTCTTAAAATCGGTTGTCAAAGAAAAAGAACCAAACTGAGAATCTTTCAAAGAAGTTGAATACCTTTGAGGAAGAGGATTGTAGTTTCAAGATTTCATGAAAGAATTATGAATTCATTATTTTTTAATTATTGGAGAAAAAAAAGTATGGTCAAAGATATTTTTAAGTGCTGCACAACCCTCAGTGTGGTAAGTGTGCAGTGCAAACAGAGATAGCACAATCATGGAGGGAGGGAAACAAGGCAACTCCTGGTTGCCAAGTGCGGTGTGAAGTTTGAATAAATAGTAGTGTCATTATAATTGAGTTCTGTTTCCTTATTCACACCCACCTAGTTTTAATGATGTCATGGTTTTTCCATGTGGGATCAAGTATGACTGGTCGTGGTAGGGGAGTTCCCCCCACCATCCTCTGTACTACACATATGCAAATTAGTAATATTTGTAGCTATTGAGAAGTTTTCCATAAGTGATATCTTGAAACTTTTGTTAAATATTGTTAGTATTTAACTTCTTTCTAATAAAAAAAACACATTTCAGTGTGTCTTATAACTTCATGTAATATGGCACAAAATATATTCCCTTGCTAATAGCTGTGAAATTGGGTCTGAAAAATCATGTCTCTGAGGATCAAGTAGGCAGCATAAGTGAGTGTAGAGGATCAGGTGTAGGAGGACTTGGTGGACACTGTAGCAAACTTGAGAGCTCTTGTCAATGTGGCTATAGGTGCTCAGTCTCAACTAGTTGTTTCTGTAATAATCTAGTACTGCTGGACCTCCAAAATGTTCATGAAGCCAGAAATTCATACACAGCTAGTTGATTTTTAAGTTTTGGTAACTATGCAGGTATTGTTTTTTTCTTTTCTTTAACTTCGGCAGCATTCCTGCAAGCTTTGCAAAACGTGTTTATGGACTTCAGGCATCTTTTTACACTTTTTGCTTCACATGATCAAGTACATGAGTTTTAATGATTTAATTACCAGTTTGTTTGCTTTTTGGTGTTGCTTTTTCTTTGGTCTATTTGGCATAGGCATATTGGTAAGATATAATTGTAAAATATTATAAAAATGATATAGTACTGATATACTATTTCCTTTTAACAGTTCTCTAAGAAGTATGCCACTTCTTTACTCTTACATCTTACCTCATAGCAGGAAGAAGTACAGCTGATGCTTTTGTATCCCTGACAGCAAGATGACTTCTCAGTGTTGGATGTATGTTTGATTTCTGTAGTACTCCTTTTAGTTAGCTATAATGCAGTTTTGAAAGTTTTTTTTTTTTCTTCTAGTTTTCAAAATTTGGGTATTCGATGTGTAAAGAAAAAAGAAGTAAAAGAAGCTGTTATTTCAAGAATAAGTGCAGGAATCAATCCTTTCAATGGTAAGTATATTTGATACAACCATTTCTATTACTTAGATACTGACTTATTGTGTGACTTCTATTTATATCCTGAACTGGTATCTTAAAAGTGCTTTTGAGTTTTGTGTTCAATTTTCTTATTCACCTATACCTGTATCTGAGGAATGAAGTATATTTAAAATGTTTCAGTTTTTAGGAAAAATTCTAATACAGACAGGGCTCTCTGGTATCACTAGAGAGTGTCACTGTTTTCTCTAAAAAAAACCTTAGAATGTTCTGATTCTCTTAATGTAGCCTGCCTTATGCCACTTTCCAATAGACAATGTTTTTTCCTTTCTGGATATTGAATAGACACTGTGGTTATGAGGTATTGGAGTGCATTGAATTTTTGTTTTTGTTTTTTGAGACAGGGTCTCTCTCACTTTGTAGTCCAGGCTGTCCTTGAACTGGTTGCAATCCTCCTGCCTCAACTACCCGAGAGATAGGATGACAGGTTTGCACCACCACACCCTGCTGAAATACATTTAATATAAAGGCATATTCAGTAGCAAAACCTAATACCAAATATGAAAGTACAGAAATAGTGGAAGCAACACCAGTTATTCTCATAGTGTATTTATGTATATGGCTAGATGTTTACTGTTCAGTGAATTTTCTTTGGGGTGGCATGTATTAAACATTTATGTGTGTGGCACTATCTGGGTACGGCACCTGGTACTTTTTAGCACTCTATTCTTTGAGTAGATAGATGCTGGCATTCTATGTTTTTCTTGGTAGTCTTCTTTTTAAAATCTTCTGCAGCTACTTAAATAGGTATATCAGGAGTTGAATAACTATAAAATTCACAAAAAATAGATTTCTCTGTCATATTTAAGACATCTTATATTGTGGGCTTGTATTTTTCCTCCATATGTGAAAGTAATTTGGGGAAATGATAATTTAAGAAATATGCTCCTAAATAAGTACTGTTTTTATAAGCTGTAGGATGTGTGTATCTTTCATGTAGATCTTCATTTCTCATGCTGCTTAGTATTAAGCAAAAGTTTCCATTATCCCTTTCAGTCTTAATTGCCAGAAAAGATTACTGTGAAGTTTGATGTATATTTTTCTAAAATTTTCTTTAACATATATAGACCTATTTTTATGTAAAAGGTTTTATTTATTTATTCATTTATTTATTTATTTGTTTTGCCTTTTTGAGACAGGGTCTCATGCTGCTCAGGCTGATCTTGAGCTCACTTCATAGCCCAGGCTAGTCTCGAACTTGCTACAATCCTCCCGCCTTGTTCTCCCAAGTGCTGGGATTACAGGCGTGCGCCACCACACCTAGCTAAAAGGGATCATTTTATGCTTGCTATTTTACTACTTATTTTTTTCTACTCAGAATTATATTTTAAATCTCTTTCTATGTCAGTACGTAGAAATCTGTTTTAATTTTCCAACAGATTCTGCTGTTTGGGGACTAATTTGTTTATTCTAACGACCATTTAATTTTTTTCATTTTAAGAAGCTCTTGCATGGTTACTTCTCTAGGATAAATTTTCAGAAGTGGAAAATTTCTGTATCAAGTGTCTGCTCTTGGGGTGGGGATACAGCTCAGCAGCACAGCTCCTGCCTGGCAAGCACAGGGTCCTGAGTTTGATTTCTGGTTCCAAAAAAAAAAAAGCCTGCTCACTTAAAGATTTGATCTTCTGTTGAATTAAGGCCAGACTTTTAAGGAGTCCATGCAAGTCTAGGTGCAGTATAAAATAAGGAGATTATAAACCAGAGCTATCATTTATTAATAAGCCTTTCCTGTATGTGTAGAAGTAAATGTGAAGTGTTTTACCTATACTTTTTTTATTGAATCATTAAACAACACTGCCTCACAAAAGAGAAAATCAAAGCTTTGGTCATGTACCATCCCAAGATAGTCAGAAAATGGAAGTGCTAGCTGGAATTCAAACCAGTTTACTTATTTATTTATTTATTTTGGAGGGTGAGTACTGGGAGTAGAACTCAGGACCTCACACTTGACAGGCAGGTGTTGCACAACTGAGCGAAATCCCCTGCCCCTAAACCCAGTTTCTTGATGTCAGTGGTAGAGGAATTAAAAAGGAAAATGGGAGAGGTTTTGTTTTGGGTTTTTTTTTTTTTTTCAGTGTAGAACCAGAGATGAGATTAATGCCAAACATACAGATAGCACTTAAAATAATTCTTGGTAGATAATGTTTTACATATTTACATCATTTAATCCTTATAACAACCTAGGAGATAGATACTATTCATATGTTCATTTTATAAATAAAAAAATGGAGGTATAGAAAAGTAACTTGCTGAAGGTCATATCCTGATGAGTGGTAAAGGCAAGACTTGTTTTGCTTTTTGGTTTTTTTGAGGCAGGGTCTCACTATGTAGCCCAGGCTGGCCTTAAACTCACTTATATAGCCCAGGCTGGCCTTGAACTCATGTATGTAGCTCAGACTGGCCTTGAACTCACTTATGTAGCCCAGGCTGGCCTTGAAACTCATGGTGATCCTCCTGCCTCAGCCTCCCAAGTGCTGGGATTGTAGGCATGTACCACCATGCCTGGCTGGTAAAGGCAAGATTTGAATATGGTAGCCTGACTCCAAGATTTGTGATCTTAACAACTGTGCTATACTAACTAGATGAATATAGATTTGTGGGTGGAACAATCCTGCCAGTTGATCTTTCACATTATTTATATTTTCAGTGGCCACTTAGATACTTAGTTGTTTTTTTTTTTTTTTTCTTGCTGGAAGGGAACTAACCTTACACATGCTAGGCAAGCACTCTGCCACTGAGCTAATGTCTCCTGCTAATTACTGTTTTATCAACCATTTCTCCCTCTAACCTTTCCCTGTCTTCTTAGTTTAGGAACTTATCATCTTTTAATTTGATTTACAGTCATTTTTCCCCGTTAGAATACTCTTAGAATAGTTCTTCGTCAGAATGTTGTATTCAGAAACTTGCAGTGGCTTCTTACATAGTTTGAAAACTTACAGGTCCGCACATTCAAAGTCCTTTACATGTAGCTTTAGCATCTTTCCTACCTTCTCTTTCACTGCGTCTCTTTATGACCCCTTAACCATTCCAGAAAAACTGTTCACCCACCCCAGTCATCTTAGTCCAATCTTGTCTAGTCTTTTGACATTGTAGGAGTGTAGGCTTACATCATTTTTAACCTAGACTATTAGTGATAGCCTCTAAACTTATGTCCCTGCCTTTATCCTTGGCCTCCTTCCAAGCATCCAAAAAATTTCTCTTGAAATCAGTGTGACCATTTCTGTACTCTACTTATCTTCCAGTGGCTTTAAATCTACTTCAGCAATAGTTTTCGGTTTGTACATGCATAAAAATCCCATAGTACTTATTTAAAATGTAGATTCTAGGCCAGGTCTGGCATGGAAGCCTAGGGATCTGCATTTTAAAATGTGCATTTAGGCAAGTGTTTCTAAATTTCTTTGTGAACCACAGTAAAAAATAGATTTTATTTCTTCACTCAGTGCCTATGCATGCATACATCACGTCTTTACTACTGTATCCTTATCTTGTGCCTTACTCATCATTGCATTTTATATTGTCCTTCCCTTCTTCCTTCTTCCCCTCCCTCCCTCCTTTTTTTCTTTCCTTCCTCTTTTTCTTTGTGCTTTCTTTTGGGTATTAAACTACAGTTTGAAGTCTGTGCCCCTAAGTGATTCTGATACAGGTGAACCTTAAACCACACTGTGAGAAACTGAGTTCAACTTTTCAAGCATGACATTCGAAACTATACTCTGCTTCTGTTCCAGTTTTTCATCCTCTTCCACCACTCTTGTGTGCTTTGTTTTTTGTCATTCTGAACTATTTGCAGTGTTGGGAAGCTATGTTCTTTCTTGCCACTGTGGTTTTATATGTGCAGTTCTTTTCTGATCTTCTTGAATTCTTCTTGATCAGACTTCAAGTTTAAGGACAATACCCTCTTCAAAGCCTTCCCTGCTCTTCCCAAACAGAGCTGAGTATTCCTTCTGTTTTCCGAAAGTGCTTATATATATTTCCAGTATGGTTTGCTTTAACTATTTACATGTTTCTCCCTCACTAAATCATGAAAGTATGGAGGTTGGAAACTATCTTCTGTGTGTATCTTTGCCATTTAGCCCAGTATCTGGCTCATGATTATGGTTTAATTACAATTTTTTTCAAAGAAAAACCAGACATATGTATGAATGAACATGCCTCATTTGTACTTGTCTACCAAAAATATTCAAATTGTTTTTTCTTATCCCAAATTCTCCAAAAGCCTTTACAGTTCTCTTAAACTGAAGGTAATATTCTCTTACCTTCTATATTTCTTAAAGTGAAAGTAATATTCTCTTAGTTATATCATTTACCCAGCATTGATCATGAAAAGTTTCATGACATCTGCTGGATAACTTAATTCCTTGGTGACTGTCTTCTGAGATGAATTTTATGCTCATTTTATTATTAGGTGATAGAGAACTGTCACATAAGTGGAGAGACATGTTTGGTAAAGATGCCATTATCTTTCAAGTTGATATAAATTCAGTGCAATCCAAACCAAATACCAGCAAGATTTTTTATGAAATACGAGAATATAATTCAAAACAGGAATAGGAGAATACTTTATAGAAGAATGGTGAAAAAAACTGACTTTATCAGATACAGGTATTTATAAAGCAGTAGTATTGAGGTAAGGCTAGACAGATTGACCAGTGAGTTGAATTGAGTGCCTACAAACAGATCTAAGAAAATAAGAGAATTTAGTGTATAAAAGTAGTGACATGTCAGAACAAGAGGAAAGTGGAAAATGTTTAAACAAGAGGAAAGAGAAAACAGCTGGGAAAAATGTTTAATGAAATTGAATCCCCTACCTCACATCTTATATGAAAATAACTGAAGATGGGTTAAAGATTTTTAATGTAATTCAACATTTAAAACTATTGCTGCACTGGGCGTGGTGTCACACACCTATAATCCCGGCACGCCGGAGGCTGAGGCAGGAGGCACTCTGGAGGCTGAGGCAGGAGGATCCTTGCAGGTTGAAAGCCAGCCTGGGCTGCATAGTGAGTTTAAGGCTAGCCTGAACCACATAGCAAGACCCTGTCTCAAAAAAAAAACCAACAACTATTGCTGGACAATATTGGTAAACATATTTTAGTCTTTGAAGTACAGAAAAACAAGACACAAAGTGGTATCATGAAAGTCTATATTTGATAATCTTAATTTCAGTTCATTGTATTTTTCAAATGTAGAATATGAAGCCGGGCGTGGTGGCGCACGCCTTTAATCCCAGCACTCGGGAGGCTGAGGTAGGAGGAGCGTTGTGACTTTGAGGCCCGCTTGGGCTACAACATGAGCGCAAGGCCGGCCTGAGCTACGTAGTGCGACCCTGCCTCAAAAAACCAGGGCCAGGAGTTTGGCTCAGTGCCTTAAGTGCCTGCCCTGGCAGGCGCGAGGTTGTGAGTTCAATCCCCGGTGCTGCAAAAAAAAAAAAAAAAAAAAAAAAAAAATCACAAATGTAGAATATGTTTGGCTCCTTAATTTCAAGTTCCCCACCAATCTTTTAATCTTGTTTTTTAACTCATTGAGTATGCAATATTGAAAATAATTATTTTAAATTATGTGTCTGAAAACCTCATTATGTGGATCTATTGTGGTCTGCTTTTTTGGTGTGTCTGTGTCTACTGTTGTTGTGTTTGTATCAAACCCAGTGCCTCACATACGCTACTCAAGTAAGTGCTCTACCACTGAGCCACATCCCCAGCTCTGTCTTTTCTTTTTTAAAACATTATTTCATTTTGTCTTCTAACATACTTATTTAAAGTAGAATCGTAGACAGTGAGATGAAAACTTGTAAAACATTTAAATCTAAGTCAGTGTTCCCTCCTTGCAGCTTTTCTTCTCATAGGTAGCTAGGTATACTAGCAATCCCAGATCACCTGAAATCAGTGAATAATTTAGGTCATTTGAACCTGGACTTTTCATTTCCCTAAAGTCTAATACATTTCTAGTTCATCCTTCCTCCTAGAGTGTAGCTCTTCCAGATCCCAAATGCTCCAAAATATAGGGCATTTATTACATCTCCCATCCTTGGTAGCCACTGAACTCTTTATTTTCCTCCTATACTTTATTGTGAATTTATTTCTGTTTCTTATCTTCTTAGCCTCTGAATTTGAGGTTTCTTTCTCCCATATTTTTCCTGTCTTTCCCCTCCCTTCCTCCCTTCCTCCCTCCTTTCTTTTGCAGTGCTGGGATTTGAACCCAGGGTCTTACATGTGCTAGGCAACCACTCTATCACTGAGCCCCACCCCTTTCCCATATTTTGACCTCATGACTTTTCGTAACCTTGTTAGCTTTCTGATTGATATTTTTAAAGGATTTTTCATTTTGTTCAGTTAGTTCTTAAGGTAGAGTTCATCTCAGTTATGTATGTCATGTACCATTACCACAAATATAACCTCATTTTTGTTAGCTTTTACTTTCAGTTTTCTTCAACAATTTATAAGATATTTAAATGATCATTCAACAGAGCTTTCATTTTCATATAAAGTATTGAGAAAATTCAAAGCAAAAATCTCATAAAAATGAATTTTGGGGACCTAAGTAGAATTTCTTCTCTTTGATGGAACCATTACCTATTTTAAATTTTTTGGCTTATTAACTTATCTTTCATAGAACATTTTTAAATACTTTAAATTACTTTCAGTGAGATACAGAATCCACCTAAATACAGTTTCCCATGTGACCTCAAGATATAGAATGTTTCCAGCCAAGCATGGTGGCACATGCCTGAATTTCCAGCTCTCTGGAGGACTGAGCCAGGTGGATCCCAAGTTTGAGCCCAGGATGGGCAACTTAGTGGCTGAGCAAGTGGCAGTGCGGCTCAGTATAAAGGCCAAGGTTCAATCCCTGGTACAGAAGGCAAAAAAAAAATCATCTCCTGACAGAATTTCCATAGTTCTTTCTCTGTCAATGTCCTCTGCCCCAGTGAACTCCCAGTCTGCTTCCTGTCACTATATATGCATTAATCTTTTCAAGAATTTTATATATACAGTCTATTTTTTTGTCTCGTTACTTTTGCTCAGTATATATTTTTTAAATAAATCAATATTGGGATATATATGTATCCATAATATACTTTTTTTTTTTTTTTTTTTTTTTTTTTTTTTTTTTTTTTTTTTTTTTTTTTTTTTTTTTTTTTTTTTTTTTTTTTTTTTTTGGTACCAGGGATCAAACTCACAACCTCGTGCCTACCAGGCAGCCGCTTATACCACTGAGCTAAATCCCAGGCCCTATTTTTTGAGATAGGGTCTCACCATACAGTTCAGGCTGGCCTTGAACTCACTTTGTAGCCCAGGCTGGTCTCAAACTCACAAGGATCCTCCTGCCTCAGCCTCCTGAGTGCTGGGATTAAAGGTGTGCACCACCACGCCTGGCTCGTAATACACTTTTTTACTGATACTGTTGCATTGCCTGACTATACCACAATTTTTTATACATTTCACAAAGGTTTTTAAGCTCATCAGGAGCCCCTAGCTACTCATTTTGTGTGCATGTATTGGTTACTAATCTTTGAAATTGAGAAACACTGCAGTCTTAAACTCAATTTATAACGCTATAAAACTTGATTTTGAAAGGATAGGCTTCTTATTGCCTCTGTAATTGTGCCTGTAGGTATGCTGTTATGTTACAGGTGATGGCATCATAATATTTTAACTTTTAGTCATACAAATGTATTCTTAAATACTCATTCAAATGTTAAGGTTAAGAATGGTTGTATTGGCATAAATTTACATGTGACAGCTACTGTGTATATCATTAAATAATAACAAAATACATTTTTATTACCACCTATAAGATTGAAGGATTTGATTAGTTGGTTTTCTAGATTTAGCATTTTGAATTTTAATATTTAACAATAAAATTTTAATATAATTTAATATGTATATTTTGTCTTTTAAAATATGGTAATATTAGTTATAGTGTAGCTTCTGGTATTCTTTGAAAAGGCAATATTTTCTGTTGGAACTGTGTTTGTTTTCAGTATATCAAACTTTATATTCTATTTTGTCATGCATACATACATATGTGTATATGTAAGTGCTAACATTTTTTTACATTAGTCTTTTTTTTTTTTGAGCAAACTTAATTGGCACATAAAGTGTCTTGTGGAAACTAGCTGTCTTACATCATCTCTCTTCTTTGACATTTTATTCCTAAAGTGTTGATCTTGATTTTAGTCTATACTTCTGTGTAAGGCACTTTTATGTGGAATATAAGTAAAATTTTCTAATTTTTAAAAGCATAGTGTTCGGAGTTTAATTTCCCATCTTACTAATTCTTAGTTGTGAAACCTTTGAACAAGTAATTTCATTTAAGCTCCTCATCTAATGATAGTAATTCTTACAAAATTTAGAAGGTAATTTGCAGATATGATCCATTCTGTTGTATATAAATTACTTCCGTTTAAAAAATTTTTTAATGTTAATGTTAGTTCAGGACTGTATGCTAAATCCCAGATTACTGAAATAGTTACATCCTGAATGTGGCTATAATTTATCAAATACTCTTAGGTAGTGAATGCTTGATTATAATAGGCTCCATTTAGGTTAGTTACAGATATGGTTGCTACTCAAGGTTATTGACTATAATGGGTGGGGGAGCAAGACCTAGCAGGATTTTAGTTCTTTGTGACTGTACTACATTTTAAAAAGACCAATATACTCTTCAGTTCCTGAGCAACAGCTGCTTGATATTGAAGATTGTGACCTCAATGTGGTGAGACTATGTTTTCAAGTTTTTCTTCCTGATGAACATGGTAATTTGACAACTGCACTGCCTCCTGTTGTTTCTAACCCAATTTATGACAACCGTAAGTGCTTTGTTTTTTTGTATTTGTAGACTTTCTTAGTTTGTTTTTTTTTTTTAAAAATATTAATTTTTAAAGTAGTTTGATAATTAGAAAAATGTATGTTCATTCTTGGAAAATCTCAGACATTACAGAAATGTATGTAACAAAGTAAATCTCCTGTAATCTCACCCTCCAAAAATAATCACAGTTCTTTAATGTGTATTTTGGCAATTTCTTCTTCATATATACAAATGCATCATCATCATCATTATTTACACAAAATAATTTCTGACAACGTTAAAAAATTATCACTGATCTTGTTTTTTTTCCAAGACATTTTTGTTTTCTAGTTCATTAAAAATAACAATAATAAAACCATTACAAGCTGAGCGTGGTGGCGCACACCTTTAATTCATTCCAGCACTCGGGAGGCTGAGGTAGGAGGAGCGTTGTGAGTTCAAGGCCGGCTTGGGTTACAACATGGGCGCAAGGCTGGCCTGAGCTACGTAATAGAACCCTGCCTCAAAAAACTAGGGCCAGGAGGAGTTTGCCTTAGTGGCTTAAGCACCTGTCTGGCAGGCGCGAGGTTGAGTTCGATCCCCAGTGCCACAAAAAAATAAAACCATTACATGTGAACATAAATAACATTTTTATGAAAAATAACTGCTTTGCAAAACAACAACAAAAAAATTAGTGAGAAGAATAGGCATTGTTTCACATTTGCGAAAATCTCTTTAATCACTGAACTGTTTGAAAACTTTTTTCTAAATTTTAGCAATGTATCTTTTCCTTTTAGTTATATTTTTCTTTTCAGTAATATGAGAGCATGTTTCATTATATGACTGTGTCACAGTTTTATTAAATCATTATTGTAAGACATTTGGTTTGTTTCTTTTAATATCTCTTCCTATCTTTCTAACAAACTGTACTGCGATAAATATTGTTATGTGTGCATATGTTGTACAGATATTTCTCTCACGTAGATTTCCAGAAGCAGAAATGCTAGCTCAAAGGATATGGAAATTTATCATTTGACTATGAAACTGCCCTCAAATATTTTTTAATGTGTAAACACACACTTATATATATGTGTTTACGATGACTGTACCTGTTTTGCATGTAAAAAGTTAGTGAGACACAGGGATTTAAGGTAGATCAGAATATCTTCATCATGGAGAGCCTTGAATGCCAGTGAGAACTACAGTACTGTAATCATATTGGCTAGATAAAAGCAAACACAGAAAATTACGTTACCCTACAGATATGGCCAATAATTTAAGAAGATTAATCTGGTGACAGCATGTCGGATAGATTGGAAGAGTCAGAATCAGACCAGGAAGATTTATTTAGAGAAAATGTCATTGCCTAGAAATAAAATTGTAAGGCTGTAAGTCAGGTTAGGTAAAACAGTTAGAAAAGAAAGGGACGTATCTGGGTATAGTGTCTTTTATCTGTACGTTAAAACTGTTTGTCTATTATGTGAATGATTTTCCCCAAATTCTCCCTCTCATAGCAGACTAAACTGTATTACTAAGATAGCAACCCATTTTTAAAAGATCCTTTATATTTAGGTGCTCCGAATACTGCAGAATTACGGATTTGTCGTGTAAACAAGAACTGTGGAAGTGTTAGGGGAGGAGATGAAATATTTTTACTTTGTGACAAAGTTCAGAAAGGTACTTAACTCTTTTTTTATTGACTCTAGAATGTATTTTAGATTAACAGATGTGTGTTACTTTGTTTTCTCATTGTTAATATTTCTTTGGCTTCTTATTTACTAGATGACATAGAAGTACGTTTTGTGTTGAACGATTGGGAAGCAAAAGGTATCTTTTCACAAGCTGATGTACACCGTCAAGTAGCTATCGTTTTCAAGACTCCTCCATATTGCAAAGCTATAACAGAGCCAGTCACAGTAAAAATGCAGCTGCGGAGACCATCTGACCAGGAAGTCAGTGAATCTATGGATTTTAGGTATCTGCCAGATGAAAAAGGTATGACAGGACACTGTGGTTAGTACTGATTTGTATATTTCTTAAAGTTGATCCTGTTAGTACATTGTAAGACACATGTAAGTAGTCATACATATTCATAAATTATGTGTCTTTTTCTGTAAGTTTCAGGGTTTTTTTTTCTTTATGCTGTTTGCATCTCTGTTAGGAACATTTGATTCAGCTGAAATAGTTTCAGAGGATCTAAAATGTTCATCAAAATTTGTTTTCTTTTTGGTAGTCTATTTTTGACCTTATTATGCCCTTTTTATAGATGGAAAACTTGTTTTAGTCCTTATGCTTATCTTACTTTCATTCTTATTTCATTAGTTGGTATTGACTTACAGTCAGTAGTTACAAGGTAACTATTTTGAACTGTCTTTACTGAGAGAAAAATACACTGTTCAACAAATCTGAGACATACCCTATAATAATATACTTAGTAAATTCATATTATGTATATTTCTTTAAAGCACTTTTTATATACAAATAAAGTACCTACTTATTAATGGAAAGAAAACATAATCCCATGATGATTCACTTGCTTTCTTGGTTTCTTTTTCTTTTTCTTTTTTTTTTTTTCCTTGGTTTCTTTTTTAATCAGATACTTATGGCAATAAATCAAAGAAACAAAAAACAACTCTACTTTTCCAGAAACTTTGGCAAGATTGTGGTAAGAATATTTTAGATTGATTCATATTTCAGTAGATTTTGTTTTATTTGGTTTTTCAGATTTTAGGTGATAAATAATTCAGATTGTATTTATTAATGGAAAAATCTTTATCATAGCAGTTAGTTTTCCAGAGAGACCAAGACCTGGCCCCCCAGGATCAAATGGAGAAGGAAGACTCATCAAGAAAGGTATTTTATCCCCTATGGACTATTCCTTGTGATCTGAAAGTCTATTGCTTTGCATAGTGCATTAGAATTCTATTTTTAAGACTAAACAACTACTTCCTTAATATTTTCCACTTCTACAAATTTTGTCATGGTTTTAATAAGTGAATTGAGCTTGACTTCTGGACATTGTGTTGAAAACCATGTTTGAGGAATTTATAGTTTGAAAAAGTATGTTTTACTCGTATAATGGTAATTTCACTAATTGCATTGCATGATGAAAGAAATGATTAAATCTGTCCAGTCACTTATCTTTATAAATAAAGTTTTATTGGAACACAGTCATATTCATTTGATTATGTAGTGTCTCTAGATGCCCTTTTATCTTATTTTTTGGCAGTTTTGAGAATTGAACCCTGTGAACCTCATACACTAGGCCAGTGCTTTTTTAAAATATTTATGTATTTATTTATTTATTTATGGAGACAGCATCTCACTGTAGTGCAGGCTGGCCTTGAACTCTCTATGTAGCCTAGTTCTGGCCTCAAATTGACAGCGATCCTCCTGTCTCAGCCTCCCAAGTGCTGGAATTACAAGCCTGTGCCACCACGCTGGGCTAAGCAAGTGCTTTAACATTGAGCTATACTCTTAGCCCTATTTTTTTTCCCAGTTAGTTCCAGCAGAAGCTGTACAGCCCACAGAGTCTAAAGTACTTAACTCTGTGGCCCTTTATAGAAAAAAAATTTACCAAACCCTGATGTAGGTCATTCAACCAAGGGTTAATTAAGAATCTTTTTTCCTGCTTGTTAAGTTCTTCAATCAGCACTTTTTCCTGCTTTGTATATGTAGCATTTGTGTAACATGTAAATTAATACAGAATTAGTTTTTCCTTATTTTTTCTCTGATTGGAAATTTTGTATCTTTGGGTCATAGCCTTATATATCTTAAAAGTTATGTGTATTTTCCCTTCATCCCTAATAAATGTTTTCCCCATCCTTCCATTTTCTCCAAAAAGTAAGACTGTGAAATGATTTTGGCTATTTAATTCCTGTCAATTGAAATTCTGGTATTTTTCACTTTTTAAAAATCCATGTACAGGGCCTCAAAAGCTAGATTTTTATATTTAACTGGAGTGAAATTCCATATGGCAAAAAGACTTACAAAAATCATTTACATGTATTTATAAAACAGTTACATATTACAGAATTCAGTAATAATTTTAATGCATTTTTAAGAATTTTTATTTGCAGTACTACATCAGTTCCTTTGAAATTTTTATTAGTGTTTTTGCAATTTTAATTTAGAAATAATGCTTTGTGTAATTTTGTTCATTTTAAATTTACAAAATACATTTTTCTTCCCACAGAATCAAACTTGTTTCCTCATGCAGCAGTTATTCCAGAAATGCCCAGGCCTTCAGGGGTTTCAAGTCAAACAGAACCCTACTATCACTCACCAGTGTCCATCTCAAGCGGATTGTCACATCATGCTTCAGCCATGCCCTCCATGGTATCTCAGCATTCTTCAAGCTGGTCATCAATGCCTCATTCCAGCTCACGTTCAATCAGTACAAATCCGCTGAATAATTTTTCAACAGGGACACTTTCCTCTAATTCACAGAGCATCTCAACCTTCCTGGCAATGCCTGTTGGGAGTGATTTAAGTGCTTCTAATGCTTGCATTTATAACAATACTGATGACCTAGGCAGGATGGAAGCCACTTCCATGTCACCAGCTGACTTATATGGTATTTCTGATGCCACCATGCTGCCTAATATGATGACAGCCAGCAATGACAGCATGGGGGAGACAGATAACTCCAGACTTGTGAGCATGAATCTTGAAAACCCCTCCTGTAATTCAGTGTTAAATCCAAGAGACTTAAGACAGCTCCAGCAGATGTCTTCCACTGTGTCAGCAGGTACCAGTTCCAATACTACAGTTTTTGTTTCACAGTCAGATGCATTTGAGCGATCTGACTTTAGTTGTGCAGATCATGGCCTTATAAATGAGCCAGGACCATCAAATGGTACTAATCCAAACAACCATAGTTTTCAAAATAGTCAGTATTCAAATATTGGTAATATGCAGAATGAGCAATTGAGCGAATCTTTTACATATGATTTTTTAAAGTATGATTTGTAGAATTTAAGTCTTAAAATGTTTGTGATCATTTTGGCAGTACCGATACAGACACAGCATCTCATATTTGCCTAACCAAAAACATAATACAGAGCTGTTTTTGTTTTTGAAACTTCTTTTTCATAGAAGTATAAAACTTTAGATGTATATAGAATACAAGCTTTGGGTATATATAGAAATCAAATCTTGGAAGTGGTTTTAAAAAGAAAATTCAAGCTAAAAGTGGTGGTACACACCTTTAACCTTAGCACTCAGGAGGCTGAGGGAGAAAAGGATGACAAGTTTACACAAAACAGGATAAAACACAAAATGTACACAAAAAAGAAAGAAAAATGTTCTTTTTTCTTTCTGTTTCTTCTTTTGAAAGATCTGACCTGATAGTGTGTGTGGTCTGAATTCTGTCTTCAGGATTCTACTGCATTTCCCCAGGAAGGACTCTAAGGAGAACATTAAACCATGGATGTATTTTCTAATTTTATATTTCTTTTATAACATATTAATGTATTGTTAAGCGAATTAACTGATATTTGCTTTCACGCAAATTTAAGGGAAAACTTATAATGGCTATGCCATTGGAAAAATAAATTACTTTTTTTTGTTTGTTTGTTTTGGTTTTTTGAGGCCTGTGCACCCCTATGGGGTTTTCTGAGGCTTCTTGGAATTTCTTAGATTTATATGTAAATCAAAACTTCTTTAAAATATTAAGTTGTACAGAAGGCAGTTGAAGTGAGTTTTCAAGGTATGGGAGGATTCCTCCATTTTGTACTGTTTAAATCTGTATCTTTAAAGTTGCTTATGATTTTAACTTTGCACCCATATTTTCAAGAAGAAGAAACTTCTTTGTACCTCTTTTTTACCTTAGGTATTCTCACTCCCTGTGGTCTCACAACTGCCTATTTGACACCTAGAAATCTAATTAAAGCTCAAATTCAATATATCCAAACCTAGGTTCCTGATGTTTCCTCCCAAACTTGCTTCTCCTTCAGTCTTCTCCAACTCAGTAAATGGCAATGCCATACTTCTAACTTCTCAGGCCAAAAATCTTGGCATCATCCTTGATTCTTTTATTTCCCATGTACAACTTAATGGAAAGAACCCACTATAGGGAAAAGTTTACCACTTTTATACCCTTGAGCCTGGAATAGGTAGGGTCTCCCTAATTCCTGACATGCCCTCAAGACATATTCCTTCTTGTCCCAGTTCAGAATACTTGATTTCTTTTTAATAATGCTAATCTCTTCTGGAACCATACCTCCTTTGACCTCAACTTTATGCATGGTTCTTTTCAGACCAAAGTTTGTCAGATATTTTAGCTCTGCTTTTTGATTCCAGTTTTCACTTACAGATCTGGCAAAAAGTAGTCAGCAGTATTCATACCACTGGTTAAACACTGGGCTGCCTTGAAATTTCCTCTGCCAGATAAACTAGTTTACCATTCTTAAACTCAGCCTCAGCCAACTTGGGATGTAAGCTAACTATACACTTTTTTTTGTTTTGTTTTGTTTTTTGTTTTTTGTTTTTTGTTTTGCCAGAGTATAATATGTATGACTTTTAGTTCAGTTTTCCAAGAGTCCCTTGTTCCTGTCTGAAACCTCATGAGCACAGCCTTAACAGTCTACATTCCTATTAGCATTCTGATCTTCTGAGCTCTGGCTAGGATTACCCACCAAGCTTTGCTTAAAGTATTCCAGTACTTCTCTAACTTGCATCCTCAAATTTCCAAATTCATCCACAATTCAAAAGGCTTCTGAAGCACAGCATCAACTGTAATCACAGCAGCAACCTTAAATCTGAACTACCAATATTCTGTGTTAGTCACTTTCCTGTTGCTGGGCAAAATACCTGACATCCACAACTTTAGGAGGAGAGGTTTATTTGGCTCTTGGTTTCAGAGGATTCAGTTCATGGTCAGTGGCTTCAAGACAGGAACATCATGGCAGAAGGGCATAGTCAGGCAAAGTTGCTTAGTTTATGGCAACTGAAAAGTAAAGCACCGGGAAAAAATACCAGTGACATAGGAGCTAGGGACCAAATATAGTCCTCAGAGTCACAGTTCCTTGATCCACCCAGACATACTAGAAATAGGCTTTACTAATCTCATCAGTGATTCCCAAGCCAATCAAGTTGACAGGCTTAACTATCACACTTACCAAGGCCTACCTTAACTAAGTCTCACCATTCCTATTCTTCCTGCTTTCTATGTGTATAGCACTTACCATGATCTGATTTGACTAGGCATTTATTTATCAATATGTATGCTGTACTGAAATATAAGCTCCATGAAGGCAGACATTCTTGTGTCTCATTTATTATCAAATCTCCAATTTGTAGAACAGTGTCTGCCTCATGTTAAGCCCTCGATAAATATTTATTAAACATTTAAAGTATCACCAGGAGAACTTTGTTTTTTGAAAGAATAGCTTTATTAGCTACTTAAGGTTTTTATATTTTGTTTTATTTGACATTAGATTTCTGTTCGAATCATAAAAATTCAAGTCCAGTATTAATAATGATAGTCCAAATTGTTTGAAAGCAAAATAACTGTGGGAAAATGATAGTAGAATTTGAGCAGTAATTTAATTGTGAGGGGATGATGATGCTAAGTAAGTAACATATTAAAGATGTAGTTTATCTTACAACTGAAATCTACTCTAGATATTGAACATATCCTCACCTAGAAATATGAACATATCCTTGGCTAGAAATAGTATCATTTCACTTATGCAGACTCCACCCTCCAAAAAGAAGTCTAATCAAGCTATTAATTTATTAACATAAGGTGACCCTGTCTCAAAAAACTAGGACCAGGAGTTTGGCTCAGTGGCGCATGTGGTTGTGAGTTCGATCCCCGGTGCCACAAAAAAAAAAAAAAAAAAAAAACAAACAAACAAAAAAAACCTAACATAGATGTTAAACATATCCCTGACCAGTGTGTCATTTTACTTATGCAGAACCCACCCAAATCATTAATTTACACATATTACTCAGTCAAAATGGGGTATGTGTAACTACCCCTTAAATAAAAATTTCGAATTGAATGATAATAGGAAATAGGAAGGGGAGAGCAAGAAAAGACTTTTGAGGTTAGGATAGTCCAGAAAAAAAGAGAGAAAGATTAAAATCCACTGTTAGAATATTTTTAAAATTATGATTTCAAAAATAAATACTTGTCATATAAAATTGAAAAATCACAAGTATATTAATACAGTTTTAGTGGAACTTACCAGGGAAGGAAAAAATACCCTAGGGCATAATTTCTTTCCTGTTCAGAATATGAACCTAGGATATCTCTAGATGGTGATTGGTAGGTGGCATGTTATTTTAAAAATCATACTTTTAGTAGTTTCATATGAAGCCAGGTGTGGTGATGCATGCCTGTAATCTCAGCACTCAGGAGACTGAGGCAGGAGGATCGCTGTGAGTTCAAGGCCAGCTTGGGCTACAAAGTGAGTTCAAGGCCAACCTGAAATGCATAGCGAAACTCTGTCTCAAAAAGATTTTTAAAAAAAAAATATTTTTTGATCAATTTAAAACTATTAGACTAGCTCAGTGGATTTTTAAGTATGCATTGACTTGTTCTGCAGTTTTTTCTTCTGTGAGATGAATTAAGGGTCTGCTGTCTCTTATGTTTATGGTATTTCCAATAGATTCTTCATTTTTCAGGTGCTATTTACTGAACATAGAATTTATTTTAAAATTTAAAGTGTGTTTGGCTGTGTATTTCTCCCTTTACTTTCACCTTAGTTTGGAGCACATGGTGTCCTTCCTTTCGAAACTCCATGGTGTAATAGAGCCCTTCTTTATATCCCATCCTGTGTTTATTGTATGCTTATATCACCATTTAATTCTTCCTATCTTTGAACGCACTTTGTAGCCCAGGCTGGCCTCTTCTCCAGCCTAAAAAGAAAGATCAACAACAAAAGAAAACTCAAACAATAACAAAAAAAATTCCTACACCCTTGTGCTCATCCTTCACATCCTGACTTGTAAAGTGCCAGCTTTTCAACACACATCAAATCTGTGTCTTTCTATCAACTTACTCTGTCCTGTGTACAACTTTCTGCCTGTTGATCTCTCTAGCATTGCTGAATAAGATTCCTTGCTGAGCCCAGTTTTTCCTCTAGAACCCCAACACAGCCTTCACTTGGTGCTTTTTTCTCTTTTTAAACTTTTTATTTTATTGGTACATTTTAGATATACATTATGGAAACATTCATCATAGGGAGTGGTGCTTATATTTTCTCCTGTGCAATCTCAGCGATGTCCAGAGCTTCAGTTTTCTCTCATGCCGTCTGTATACCCACATAGATTAGCTCCTCCTGTTGCATTCCTTACTTTGCTTAATGGCATTACCATTTTATTCTTCCCTTAATGGCATTATCATTTACCACCTGTGATATTTAATAGATATCTCAAAATCATATTTTAGTGGGCTGGGGATATAGCTCAGTAACACAACACCTGCCTGGCAAGTGTGAGGTCCTAAGTTCCATTCCTAGTACCAAAAAAAAAAAAAAAAGGAATTAAAAAATCGTATTTTATTCTTTTATCTTTTTCACACTCATGCTTAGTCCTTTTAAATCTGCCTCCTAAAAATCTTTGGTATCTGTTCTTTCTTCATCCTGCTACTTTTTAAATGAAGGCCGTCTTTATTTCCCCTAAGCAGAATCTTCCATGTTTCAGTTAGAAGTACACCATTCCCCAAGCCAGTTGTGGTGGCCCATTCCTATAATCCCAGCACTCTGAGAGACTGAAGCAGGAGGATTGTAAATTCAGACCCAGCCTGGGCAGCTTAGTGACTTGGCAAGACCCTATTTCATAAGTAAGTAAATAAGTAAATAAATAGACTGAGGATGTAGTTCAGTACAAAGGCCCTTGGTTCAATTCCCCAGTCTCTACCCTCCATCTCCCCCAACCCCCACCCCCACATATGCACACACAAAAGACAGACCATCAGCAGAGGGAGATCTTTTGCAAAGGGGAAAGGGACCAAGAGATGTGAGGGGCATAAAGAATGGAAATGTACATTTTCTTATACTAACTATCTACAGTGAAAGTATTTTGTACTGTAAACATATACTAATAGGAAAATCTATATTTAAAAACAAATTCTCCTTACACCTCCTTATTATAGTTTTCCTGGGAAAATAACATTTTCTGTCAGACCTCTATACTTTTAGCACATTACTTTGCATCTGCTTTTCTGCAACTAGAACATGCATTCTTTTATTTTCATTTAACACTTTATTCAGCAAGATTAATTGAACATGTACTGCATGCTGGGCTTAGTTCTAAGTGCTAGGGACACAGTGGTGCACAGGATTCCCTCATGAAGCTTACCTTCTAGGTAAATGTTCTGTTTTTGGAAGCTACTGTAGGCCAGCTCAGTAACTTTTTTTTTTTTTTAAACAATGAAATTGTTATTTACTTTTGCTAATTCATGGTGACCTGAGCCAACTGGCTACTGAGCACTTGAAATATCTGTAGTGTCATTGAAAACAAAATAGTTTTACTTATAGCCACGTATGCTATTGGGTACCATAGCAGGAGTCCATACCCATATAACACTCTCTTCCTTAAAATCAGGCTTCTGGCTGGGCGTGGTGGCGCATGCCTGGAATCCCAACACTCAGGAGGTTGAGGTAGGATTGCTGCAAGTTTGAGGCCATCCTGGACTACATAGTGAGTTTAAGGTCAGCCTGAACTACACAGGAAGACCCTCAAAAAAAAAAAAAAAAAAAAGACCAGACTTTTCCATAAGGCTTAGTCCTATATCCCTAGTTGAGATGCAGTTGTGCATGTGCCCATATTATAGAAGTTATAGTTCATGAAGTATTTATTGTCTCAATCATCTCTGGGACTTCTGCAGTCAGCACAGTCCCTGGCATAGTTGGTACTGAATAAATAGTAGCTACTATTAGAAAAGGAAGGATGAAACTGACACAGGAGTGATTACAACACTGTGGACAAGGACATGGTGTTTTGTTTTTTGGGTTTTTGAAATTTTAAAGAGAAAAATAAAATTTTTTTAAAAATAAAATTTCAAAAGATAATAGAGTAACAATGGTTAATACATTGTGTATTTTAATTACTCAGAGTACAAGGTACAGGCATCTAATTATCCAAACAATATTCGCACAAACCTTTCTTTTCAATGAACTAAGAGAAATTAGTAGTGTAACTATCATACATACATACATATATATATATATATATATATATATATATATATTTGCTTTTCCCTTTTCTCCTTTCTCCCATCCCAGTTTTTCTTTCCTTTTGAGCAATTTCTTCCCCTTTCACAATATCTGTTGTACATTTTAGATCTTATTTACTCTTTCAGCTTCTCACACTAGGGAGACAATGTGATGTTT
The DNA here is from genome assembly GCA_004363535.1 of Dasyprocta punctata. NCBI lineage: Eukaryota > Metazoa > Chordata > Mammalia > Rodentia > Dasyproctidae > Dasyprocta > Dasyprocta punctata. The sequence goes on from RJWM01001245.1 coordinate 106,050, forward strand.
ACACGTAAGGATAGGATTTTTAAAAGAAAAGGTATTTAACCTTGTAGGAAAATCAACAATGCCAAGATTCTGTGTCTTATGAAATATACTTCTCTACCTTGACCTGCTACCCTCATTTTCTTTTTAAAAACCCTCCTGCAGCCCATTAAGATTAAAAGTAGCTCTGTTGAGAACAGTAGTGCCATATATTTTAGGTATAAAATCTAGGTATTAGCTTTATTTCATACCTGTGACCCAGCTAGAGCTCTCTCTTTTATATGTAGCAGGTTTAATTTCAAGTATCCCTCCTGTACTTCTTTGATACCTTATCTCTGTGCAGATGCTCTACTATTTGTATGATAAATCAGGTAGCATATTTTTTGAATGTCGGATGTGCAAAGCAGGAAATGATACAAGTGAATGAGATTAAACTGTTGCTCTCAAAGACTTCGTTTCTTTTGAGGGATAACACATTAAAGTCAGCTGCATAAACTAGACCAATTTTAAGTGTAGAACTTAAAGAATTTTTTTGTATGTAAACATGCATGTAATAATTATCCTATACATTTCTCTCAGACCGTTGCCCAATCTGTACCTCTAAACCACTGTTCTGATTTCTATTGTCAGAACCTGTTATCTTACAATGGCCTTTTAAATTGGTAACTGGGCCTGACTACTCATGATATTTATGTGAAGAAATAGTTGTCTATTTTTTAACATAATCCTTCAGAAAAACTAATTACATTGTTTATGTTGAGAGAGACTTAGGATTGGTAATCCAGGTTGTCTGCTAACACCACATAATTTTTTTTTATCATAAATTGATTTATCAAAAGATTACCACAGGCTGTTAAACAGCATGGAGAAACAAAGAGAATGGGAACTATTTTTAGTCAGATAATACCCACCCTTCCTACCTCATAAAGTATGTTTTGTACTAAATAATGTCTAAGAAGAAACACTGTAAATTACATAGTTTTAAATACAATTAATAAACCAACATCCATATATGTCACTTGACTCTGATTAATCTCTAATTCAAACACCCCTGGATATCTAATACCCAGCAAAGAAAAATCCCTGGGGATTAAATGCTTTAGTAAGATCCCTGAAGTGAGTTTCTCTTTCGAGTGACTAGCTGTTGTCCAGATCTGGAGAACCTTCTTTTGGCCTTATTCTTTGCAGAATGATTTCCTGTTGAAGATAATGCCAGTTACTGAATTCATTTTTGAAGTTTTGTGACTTGATCTCTGTGCCAGTGTTGATTATGAATTGGGGGAACTTTGATTTTAATGATGTTTCCACTGAAAGGTTTCTGATTTTTTTTCTGAGGTTGGATATGAAAGGAAGAAATAATTTTTTCGTATCACATGTATAGAACGTTTCATGCTACTTATCATTATAAGCCCAGAAATAGGTAATCAGATATATTATGGTTTGCTTGTGTCTTTTTAGACTCAGCCAAATGAGTATTTTAACTAATACAGAATTTAAAGCATATGCTTAACACTGTAAAAGATCAAATCTCAAAACTAGTATCTATAAATTTTTTCCTGCTTGCTAAAAACCACTCAAGTTCCCTTTTAACAAACAAAATAAAAATATATTTTTTTAAAGTAACCACTTCATTTAGGTTGGGTGTTGTGCTGTATACCTGTAGTCCCAGCACTCTGGGAAGTTGAGAGAGGAAAACAGCAACTTAGCAAAACTCAGTCTCAAAATAAAAAATAAGTAAAGAGAGCACAGTTGTGGCTCAGGGCTTTTTCAGTTCCCAGGATTAAAAAAAAAAATACTATTGGCTGCAATGAATACAGATTTCCAATAGAATAGAAAATCTGATTTTTATATGCTTCATAATGACCGGGAATGAATTTGAAGGCAATGGTGAAAATGATTTTTAAAAGTTCTCAAACATTGTTAAATTATTTAAAAGTTAAGCTTTGTATCAATATGCAATAGTTCTTAAAATGTTCAAATGCCTTTTATTGTACAGAATGTTTTATTACCTTTGTAATATCTTTGTATACAACAATTTTTTCTTGATAATATAATAAATGTAAAAAATTTTAAAATACTTGCTAAATTTTGTTGCAATTGACTTAAAATATTAATCTGATTTTTCTTAATACTTGTATTTTTCTTAATAGTTGTACTTTTCTTAAAGGTAGTTTTGGTTTCTAAGACAGACATGTTTATGGAATGCTATTGCTGGATATTCTTGCATCGTGAGAAATGAGTATTTTCAGAGTATTGAAATACCTTTTTGAAAGATTTTCTCTTTTCTTTCTTTCTTTCTAAACAACATAAACATATTTTCACAGTCTTGGAGGTGTAAATGCCAGGGTGCTGGTGTGAATGGGTGAGCACTGTCTTCAGAGCTTGCAGATGTCTGCCGTCAGTGCCCACATGGTGGGAAAGGGGGAGAAAAGGATAAAGAATGGGAAGGGAGGAGTTGCGATCAAGTTTTCTTCTCTCTCTCTTTCACTTAAAAGTAATATATACATACATATATGTGACATGAAATTATGTAACATGTGACATGAAATTATATATATGTGACATACATGTATATAAGTAACATGAAATTGGTGTCCTTTGAGCAACATTTCCCCACCTCTTCTAATCACCCTCACCGTACACCCCAGGTAGCCAGCATTCCACTATTTCTATGATTTAAACTTTTTTGGATTCTAAACATCAGTGAGAATATGCAGTGTTTGTCTTTCTGTGCCTGAGCTATTTCACTTAGTGTCCTCTAGGTTCCTCCATGTTGTTATACAAGACAGTTTCATTTTTATGGCTGAATGCTATTCCATTTGTATATATGTACCACATTTTCTTTATCCATTTGTCTGTTGGTAACCAGGTTGATTCCTTCTCTTGGCTGTTGTGCATAGTGCTGTAATGAATATGGCAGTGAATAGATCCCTTCAATATATTAATTTAATTTCCTTGGGACATATACCCAATAATGGGATTGCTGGATCATGTGGTGGTTGTCCTTGACACTGGGGACTGAACCCAGTGCCTTTGTACTGAGCTACACTTCAACCCTTTATTTTTTTGTGACACAGGGTCTCAGTAAATCACTAACTTGCCCAGGCCGGGCTCAAATTTGCAGTCCTCCTGCCTAAGCTTCCCAGAGAGCTGGGGTTCCAGGTGTGCACCACTATACCAGGCATGATTTTTAAGTTTTTGAGGAAACTCCATGCTGTTTTTTCTAATGGCTGTACTAATTTATATTCTCACCAATAGTGTGGGAAGCTTCCCTTTATACCACAGCCTTGCCAACACTTACCTCTTTTTGATAATAGCCATTGTAATGGGTATAGGACAATATTTTGTGATTTTAATTTGCATTTCCTTGATGCTTAGTGATGTTGAGTATTTTTTCACAAACCTGTTGGTCATTTGTTTGTGCTTCTGAAAAATGTCTGTATCCTTTGCCCACTTTTTAAGTAGATCTTTTGTTTCCTTGCTATTGAGTTCCTACTGTATTTTGGGTATTAGTCCCTTATTATATGTGTGGTTTGCAAAATATTTTCTCCCATTTGTAGGTTATCTCTTTTCTCTACTGTGAAAAAGCTTTTTAGCTGGACGTAACCCTGTTTGTCTATTTTTGTTTTTGTTACCTGTGCTTTTGGTGTAATATACAAAAACATATTGCCCAGATCAAAGCCATTGTACTTTTCCTGCTTTGTTCTAGTAGTTTTACAGTCCCAGGTCTTAAATTTAAGTCATTTTGAGTTGATTTTTGTATATGGGTATAAGATAAAGGTCTAATTTCATTATTCTACATATATACCCATTTTTCTCCACACTATATAATAAAGAGACTATATTTTTGGAACTTTTGTCGAAAATTAATGGGCTGTAAATGCATTGATTTATATCTGGGTTTTATTCTCTTTCTTTGACCTGTGTTTGTTCCTATACAAGTACCATACTATTTTGACTATTATAACTTCATAGTGTATTTTGAAGTCAGATACTATAGTGTCTCTTAATTTTATTCTTTTTGCTCAGATTGTTTGGGCTATTTGACATCTAAACTGTAGCCTTTGTTTTTTGCTAAAAATGTACTTGGAATTTTGAAAGGGATTCCACTGAATCTGACTGCTTTTGGTAGTATGAACATTTTAACAATATTGAATTTTCAATTTATGAATACAGGATACCACTTCATTATTTCATCAGTGTTTTATAGTTTTTAATGTAGAAATCTTTTACTTCATTAATTTATTCCTACATATTTTAGTATTGTAAGTGGAATTTTTAAAAAATTGTTTTTCAGATGGTTTGCTACAGGTCAGAAAGTTTCATACAGAAGTACTGATTGCTGAGTATTAACTTTGTATCCTGCAACCTTACTGAATTCATTTATTAATTCTAACAGTTTTTTTTTTTTTGATGGATTCGTTAGGCTTTTCTATATATAAATCATGTTGTCTATAAACAGGGACAATCTAACTTCTTTCTGGTCTAGATGCCTTTTCTTTTTCTTGCCTAACTGCTTTATCTAGGACTTCTAATACTATGTTGAGTAGAAGTGTAAAAGTAGGCATTCTTTCTTGTCCCTGACATTAAATGAAAAAGTTCTGTTTTTACTTTCTGAGTATGAATGATATTAGCTGTGGGTTTGTTATATATTACAATCCCAAATATTGAGTACGATAATCCAAGTACTGTAATCCTTGCTCTAGTCTTCCTCACAATCCAAGAAGTTGTATTTGTAATTCCACTGAGACATTATTGGAATCCCGGCAAGTTAATTCCAATCTACCACCTCCAATGCAACCCACGGTGAGAGTAAAGACACCGAGACATATTCAAAGTTAAGGGCAGCCAAGGGGTCCTGAGTCCATTCCTCGTGAGGATGTGCAGACAAAGGCCTTGATCCTAGGCCTCCCAGAATTTATTAACTAGTGAAGCAAGGGGATGGCTTGAGGATGAGTGACAGTGAGGATGGTGGGAACTGCATGAGTAACTTGAGCTGGCTAGCCAGGGAGTGAGAAAGGTATCTGCAAAATGCAGAGACAAAGATATGCAGAGGGACAATTTGCATAATCCAGTCAAGGTAGCAACTGAATTGTTTTAGGAGGCTGCTGCTTCAGTTTCTGATATGTAAACTTTTATGCCCTGGGGACTCACAGCCTCTTTCTTGAGGCTCATACCCAGTTGACATTCTTGGAGCTCACTGGCTTTGCCATCCCCCTATGCTTTATATATTTTACAGAGATCATTATGGGAGGAAACAGGACACTGTCTGATGGCTTTAGAGATTACGTACCAGTACCTCACTAGCCTTATTTACAATGCTTAGAGCCAAATGAAGAGAGAAGGAACTACCATAGTCAACTCTGTATACATCAACGTAAGGAAATAAGTCTCAATATAATCAAAGTTGCAGCAACTGTTCTGTGTTCAAGGGGACCCACTCAAGTTGTCTCCTACAGTTATACATGGTTTTTATTAGGTTGTTACATTCCTTCTATAACTAATTTATTGAGTTTGTTTTTGGTTATGAAAGGATGGTCAATTTTGTGAAATGCTTTTTCTGTATCAAAATTTCATGTGATTTTAGTTCTTCATTATATGGTGAATCATCTTTATAGATTTCTGGTGTTGAACCATCCTTGCATCCTTGGATTAAATCCTACTGGGTCACGGTGAGTAATCTTTTAAATGTGCTATTGAATTTGGTTGTATTTTGTTGAGAAGAGATATTGACCCATAGTTTTCGTTCAGTTTTGTTTTTGTAGTGTCCCTGTCTAGCTTTTGTGTTAGGGTGATGCTGCCCTTGTAAAAAGGAGTGTGGTATTCTCTCTTTAATTTCTTTGGAAGACTTTGAGAAAAATTGGTTATTAATTCCTTAAGTGTTTGGTAGCATTCAGCAGTAATGCTGCCAGGTCCTGGGCTTTTCTTTGATGGGAGGCTTTTTATTACTCTTTAAATTGCCCATGCAAATTTTTTTCTGCATTATTTAATCCTGATAGGTTGTTATGTATCAAGAACTATATACATTTCTTCTAGTTATTTGCTTTATTGGTATATAATTGTTCATAATAATCTCATGATTTTTTATTTCTGTTGTATAAAATTTTATTTTTTCCTGACTTATTTCCTGCCTTTCTCCCTCCCTTCCTGAATAATTCAGGACCAAAGCCATTTATTTCTGTGCAAAGCACAGGAGATGTCATAAGCAGCAATCATGGTGGCCCACTGTGGGGTTACAGAGTAGAACCTGAGGAGAACACCTGAAGGTAATGAGCACTGACGGTCTCAGTGATCTGGAGCAAGGAGGTAGCAATAGGGGACTGGTTTTTTGTAAGAGGAAATGATCCAATATTTTGTAATATAGGCTAATCAGAGCCAGATTTTTCACTGTCAGAGAACGTGATTATAAAAATTGGAAGGCAGAAAGCTAGAGTAAGGTAGAAATTGGAAGTACAGCTATTAACTCATAGCTTTCCATATATATAGATTCAGACACCAAGATGTACATGTAGTATATATGTGTGTGCACACGTGCGTGCATGTTCACATTGGGTCCCTACTGCTCTTCTATGAGAGGGCTTGGGAAAGACAATAGCATAATAGCAATGAGCATACTTAGTGCCCAGATCTTGGTTTCTAAATACCATTTTCCACTAAAAGAAATCAGAGCTTCTTAGAGAAATAGTCCCTTCTAGGGGTAGTGCAGAGGAAACACAAAGGTAAGAATGAGGCGTCTTTTTTTTTAGATAGTAAAAATATGCTCAGAGAATGAGGAGAATATGTCAAAAGGACATGGAAGCCAGATTGAAAGAGTGCTCATCACCCAAATCAGTACTCAGAAACCAAAATAAATAATAACAAATTGTAATTCAGTAAATAAAATTAGAAGCAATGAGCTAAAGATGTAGCTCAGTGGTACATTGCCTGCTTAGTATGTACAAGGTTCTAGGTTCAAACCTCAGCACTGCCTCCCACCCTAGAAAGGAAACCACAAGCCCATAGTAATATAACTAAATGAATGAGAAATAAAGTTCTACCTTTCAGTGGAATGCCCACCAATAAATGTTTAAAAAGTGATGGACTTTACAAAATAGTATTTGGCAATCATTATGATAAAAATGAATTCTGGTGAAAAATCTTAAATAGATGCTAAAATTAATGAGTGAAAATTTGGTTGTCTCTCTTCTAGATACTAATTATAAAGGGAAAAAAGGGTAACTATAAAGTGAAGCAGTTTAGTAAATAATCATGTGACTAAAGCCCAAATGGACAAATTAGAATTGTATGATACTTGTAAGATACAAGGACATAAAACCTCTTCTGTGTTATTCTTCCCAAAAAGGTACAATGTAAATTTAATAACCAAGAAACATCAAGCAAACCCAAAATGAAGAAGTAACATATGAAATAACTGACCTGAAATCTTTATGTTAAAATAACAGATGTTAAGGAAACACTAACTTTCAGATTGGTGGAGACAGAAAAGACATAACCACTAAACACCAAGTATGATCATGTGACTATCAAGAACACTGCTGTAACAAATGGCAGCCCGAGTGGTGTGTGTCTTAGGCAATGGTAATGCATCAGTGTTAATGTCCTAGTTTTGTTAGTTGTGGTTAAATAGAAGGACGTCTGGGAATTACCCGCTGATGTATTAGAGATGATGAGGTTGATGTATTTTAGATTTGAGGTGATGGTTCTACAGTTCAGGGAAAAAAATCTTTTGTACTTTTCTTGCTACTTTCCTGTAACCTTGAAATTATTTGTTTTTTGTTTTATGTTTTGTTTTGTTTTTCATCTTTTTGAGACAGGGTTTCACTATGCAATTCAGGCTAGCCTTGTATTCATTTTATAGCCCAGGCTGGCCTCAATTTGCAGTGATCCTGCTGCCTCAGCCTCCTAAGTGCTGGGATTACAGGCATGTATCACCACACCTGGCTAGAATTATTTCACAGTGATACTTTTTATAGTAAAAAAAAGGAGCCAGGTGTGGTCACGCAAGCCTGTAATCCTAGCACTCAGGAGATTGAGGCAGGAGGATCACAGTGAGCTCAAGGCCAGCCTGAACTAATGAGAGAGACCCTGTATCAAAAAGACGAACAGAAGGAAGGAAGGAAGTCAGGAAAAGAAAGAAAAGGTACCATTTTTTTTTAATTGAGAAACACTTACATCAACTTCATTCTTGTTTATGGATTTAAACATGAAAGAATAATGCTCCAAAAGAAAAGAGCTGTTAAAATATTTTTTTTCTTAATGGAAAGGTAACTTCTAAATCTCCTTCAATTAACCTGCAAATGTAACTAGTTTATCTTGGAAAGTTTTCACTTTACCAATTCTATTTAACTTTTTCAAATACTCACAGTTGATGTTTTCCCTAAAATACTAGAAAGTACAAAGAACTTTTTCTCTAAATGTTACTAAAAAGGCTTCTAATTTAAGCAAAAGCTTGAAGAAGGCAATCATAGAACTAATTTTAAAACAGTTTTATATAGGCAAATGAGAAATTATAGTACTCTCATTACAGTGTTCCTAGTTCTGCCTAAACAAAAAACTGCATTAACAACTTGTGTCTCAAAATTACATGAACATTTGGAATAAGTACTTATAGCTAATGGGTACTGTGTGCTTGAAATTTTGGGTATCTTAGGAAATGTAAATTTTCTAATTCAAGAGCCAAGCGTGGTGGCACATGCCTGTAATCCCAGCACTCAGGAGGCTGAGGCACGAATATCATTGCAAGTTCGAGACTAGCCTGGGCTACAAAGTGAGCTCAAGGCCAGCCTGAACTGCACAGCAAGACCCTCTCAAAAAAACAAACAAAAAAACAAACAAACAAAAAAACTTTTCTAATTTAACTTTGCTGAGAAGGTTCCTGATTCTTCCATATTGCAAGTCCACAGCATTCAGCACTGACTTACCCTAAATTACTTAAGTCTCTTTTTATAGCAGAATTTTCCCAGAAACTGAGAAACATCCACACGGAAGTTCTTATGTTTTATCGAAATTTATTTGTTAGCTCTTTCTTATTTTCTGACATTGAAAATAGCAAAAAAATTGATTATTATTCACATCTGATAAACACAGTCTCAAGGTAGTAGGATGATTTTTTTCATGTCAGTTAAAACCATTTTCCTGCTATCTAAAGTGAATCTTTGTATCCATGAACTACATTTAATACAGAGATGAGGCTGAGCAATGTAATACTAAGTCATACATGTCCTAAAAAAAGCTCATATAGTTGAATTAGGTGATGGAAATTATACTTAAATATGAATTTTTTTTCAGACAGGGTCTCACTGTATAGTTCAGACTACCTTTGAACTCGCTATGTAGTCCAAGCTGCCCTCAAACTCATGGCAATCCTGCTGCCTCAGCCTCCCAAGCACTGGGATTACAGGCATATGCCAGCATATCGGGTCTACAGTTTTTCAAATTCTTAACCTGGGATGGAAGTTGTTGAAGGCACTTGTTTTTCCTTATTTAAAATATTTATATAAGTCTCTTACCATGGTATACCTCAATTTCTAAAGTTTCACTTTCTCTCCACAAGATACATGTACTGGTAATTTTAGACTATCAAAAATAGTAACTTGAAGTCATTATGATTTATGATAAATCACAGCCACAAGTATTTTCATTGGTAATAGTTTACTTGATACTTACCAGGAAAAATATTGGTGTCGCATTCCCATTTGATACCTTAAGCTCTTATAGAATATTCAAAATATTAGTTACAATTTTTATTGAAATAATTTTTAAAATTTAAAATATGAATTTAAAGGTAGTATGTCTCCTATGAAGAGAAATCATGCTGAAACTTAACAAAAATGTTTCCTATTTGTGTACCTCTCTACAAAACATCATGAAGGAGAATGGTTTTGTTATTCATATATTTTGTTTGTGGAGGTGAAAGTGGGAATCGGAAAGTCATAGACATCTTTGGAACAGTTTAACACAAAATACACACACATATAGATAGGTCCTGAGATATTACAACAAATTTTAAAAATAGATCAACATGATCCAAATGGTTTCCAAGACACCGTTATGGTGGGTACACAGCCATTTTACAGGTATGCTGCATGGATGTCCACATCGTGTTAGGAAAATCCTACTCCATCTCTAAAGTTCAGAGTTACTCATCCAGAGCAGGTGGCCAGTCAACATCGACAGACTAGAAAGGAGAGAGCAAGTCATTAAAACATACTATTATTCTGGTAATAAGCATTTGCTGGTAATAGTTTATAATGCAACAGAAGAAATTACATTTGAAAAAAGAGCTATTGAATACCACAATTTAATAGTTTAGCCCATTCTAGGTATTCTTAGGCCCAAAGTCTGTTTTTGAGTTAACTGGACAGCAATATTGGGTTACCAATATTGGGTTATCTGGTTAATTGTACATTTGACTCAGAATACAGTAAACAAATTTTAAAAACTTTATTTATGGGTAAAATAGGAAACATTCAAATTCAGGTAACTATACCAGTTTTCCCTCAGAAGTTTCAGCAACTTTTATTCTTCTGATCATTTTCATAGTGCCATATTACATTTAACATAGTCAGATGTCACTGAACAGCTGAGACGCAATCTTAGAAAATGCTTCACTATGTAATTTCATCATTGTGCAAACACCACAGAGCATATAGACTCAAACTAAGCTATGATGATATAGGAATCTCTTATAAAACCACCTTTGAACCACATCCTAGGGATTCCTTAGAGCAATACTTTTATCAATAACCACTAGCTCATTCCATTTTCTACCCTTATCCTGAAATACGTTTCCAAGCAGATCTGGAAATGAGCCCCCTAGTATTATATCAAAGTACATGTGAAGGATACTTTCAATTTTATTTCTTTATTTGCTTTAAAAGTTTAACCTGATGTCATATGTAAAGCACAGCTAGTAAAGTAGCTATATATATTCACAAGAATCATAAATGAGATCTTGTACATATTAAGAACCAATATTCAGAATGCTCCCTGTCTGTAATACAATGCTACTCTGAGATTTTAACCATTTTTGAATATGTACCTGTAAAGGTGGTGCCATTTGGTATAATGCCAAAGGGCATAACTGTAACTGAATTCAATTTGCAAATGTGCATTCAGCAATAAAATGATTTACCTCCACATCTAGCTCAAGAATGTCTGCAATCACATTCATAAGAGAGCCAATGTTTGGCTTGGTTCTTCCAAAGTCTCCATGTACAAACTCTTTAATGTAGCTGGAGTCTGTTTAAGGAAAAAAAAAAAAAAAAAAAGGGTACCCATGCAATACTGTTCGATGATATTTGACAGGTGAAAGGGAAATTATAAAAAAAAAAAAAAAAAAAAGCAGAATTGTTAAAAAACAGAGGTTATTTCGGAGTTCTGACTTAAGATGTGTGTCCAAGAAAATAAGCTGTGACAAACTGGTTCCTGCCAGCCTAGTAAAGCCAATACAGTGGTATCTCAGTTCATGAACTTCTTTCCATAATTCTGGTCACAGAATTTGTTCCATGATTCTGGTTTCAACTGAGCAATTTGGAAAGAATTAAATTTGTGAACCAAGGTACCACTGTATAAATTTGTGTTTCCATCAAACTTACCCAAAGTTGTTTGCTAATATAATTAGTAAAAACACTGAGTTCTTTCTTTCAGCAGGGTCTCACTCTGTAATTCAGGCTAGCCTTGAACTCACAGAGGTCCTCCTGTCTCAGCTCCCAAATGCTGGGATTACAGGCATGCATCACCATGCCAGGCCTGAGTTTTTGTTTGTTTGTTTGTCTTTTTGTGGCACTGGGGATCAAACTCACCACTTCGTACCTGCCAGGGCAGGTGCTTAAGCCACTGAGCCAAACTCCCGGCCCTGGTTTTTTGAGGCAGGGTCGCACTATGTAGCTCAGGCCAGCCTTGTGCTCGCGTTGTAGCCCAAGCCAGCCTCGAACTTGCAACACTCCTCCTACCTCAGCCTCCCGAGTGCTGGGATTAAAGGCGTGCGCCACCATGCCCGGCTTTTTTTTTTTTTTTTTTAAAGGAGTGACTTTGTCTTTCCTTCAGAGCTCTTTAAATTTCGAAGGCAATGACTAACTCTGGAATTGTTTTTTCTAAGATTTCATTAACTTTCCTTACATAGGACTATTTTGTAGCCATGACAATATTTATCTGAAACATACATCCTTTTGTTAACATTCAGGAAAAACCTACCATTACACTGTTAAAAGCTAGCATTTACTATAAAGTATTTAATAGAATCTGAATAGGAGAGATAAAATTTAGATAACTAAAGGCAAGGCTATAATATGCTGATATTATGTTTCCACTTTCTCAGCGTTTATTCATTCTACCTCCAAGAAATGTTTTAATTCAAGCATAATAACTAAGGTTAAGACTACAGGATCTCCCTGATACATTTTAATCAGCAACTCAGTTCTGATATAAAACCACACAAGTCAACTTTGGACTATGGCTATTTAAACTCTGCATATCAACCTTTTCTATGTACAACACTTTATTACACAGGTCTCTTTGTAGTCTTTGAAAATGATACAAATGCCAGCATAATATTAGTGTCAAACAAGTTTATATGATTTAAGCAAATGATCTATAATCTGAAGTGCCTTATTTTGTTTTTGTTTCTTCACAAGGCATATAAAGAAAGAATATCAACAATGCAAAGTAGTACTGGGTATGGTGGCATTCATCTGTAGTCCAGCACTTGGGAGGCTGAGTCAAGAAGATCACTTGGGTGTAGGAGTTCACAATTGTCCTAGACAACATAGAGAGAAAGCTGTCTCCAAAAAAAATTTTTTTAACAGTGCAATTCCTTTCTACCACCTGAGTTTAATCTTGGGCAAATGCTTGAAATGCTAAGAGGACCTAAATATGTTCATGAATGAATATGTAACTTATAAAATGTGTAGACAGCAAATTAATCGAAAGTATTTTCTGAGGTTTTGGTTTTGGTTTTTTTGGTACCGGGGATCAAACTCACAACTTTGTGCTTGCCAGGCAGGCACTTGTTCTGCTGAGCTAAATTCCCAGCATTTTCTGAGTATTTATTATGTGCTAGATAATGTGTAAGAAACTTTAATTGAAACATAAATAACTTTAAAGTTGACACTGAACTGACTGCTTCCCTAATGGTTTAAAATGTCATTTTGAAAAACACAAATTTATTTATTTACTTTTCTTTTGAGACAGGGTCTCACTATGCACTATGCTGGTTTTGAACTATGCAGCCCAAGCTGGCCTTGAATTTATGGCAATCCTCCTGCCTCAGCCTCCTGAGTGCTGTGATTACAGGTATGCACCACCACGCCCAGCCAAAAAACACACATTTAGTGGGAAAAGATACTTTAAAGAAAGAATGGGTTCCTGTCTAATACAATCCTTGCCCTCCCAGACCAAGCTGAACCCAGAACAGCATTAACTCTCCCCACATGATTCTGGTCAGATTACTGCAGTGCAGTGGGAAGGATACGTTCCAGCTTGGGTCTTTAGACAAAGGCGAAAATGGTGCTCATCCATGAAGTGTGTCTCCATGGAGTGAATGACTCGAGTTCGCACAGCCAAAGGCCTGCGGTGAAGAACGCGTAAAGGTGTTTTCTGGTCAATCTTCAGGTCCTAGAGGAGGATATGACACAGCCGAGAGTCAGAACCTTGCCTCCCAGGGCAGCCTGGCTCAGCACCTTCTTTCTCATTCCTAGCTCACCACAAATGTTTCTCTAGCAGACTCCATCTCTCACAGCCATGACGGGAACTAACTAGTTCTACAATAAATTGTACTTAGCTTCAGTTCAGTGGGACTGCTCATAAACTAGTTCACAATTACTCATTTTCTGGGTCCTACCACTCATAAAGTGGGGGTCTTGGAAGTAAATGATCCTTAAGGTCTCACCTGCTAAAATATTTAACAAACTGATAGGACCCTGGAGTTCCATCTGGCACCTTCCCTCACAGGGTTCTGGAGGGCAAGGTTCTCATCTCTGTCTGACCATGACCACTAACAGGATTCCAGACTGGGGTGAAAAATGGCTGGTTGCAGAAAATAGGATGCTGATACACACGCAGTGTACATGTTTTGGGGGAAACTCTGTATCCTATTTTCAGGATGGTGGTGGTTGTTATAGAAAAGGATATACCTGGAAGAGCCACACCATTGTTTAATGTAATATTTTATTTTATTTTGTTTTGTCTTGTTTTATTTAGGTACCGGGGATTGAACTCACAACCCCACATCTGCCAGGCAGGTGCTGACACCACTGAGCTAAACCCCAGCAGTGTAACATTTTAATGAAGCAATCACAAATAACGGCACAGTAAGCCAAGGACTGTCAATATTAGTTAATCCAGCTTGAGAAAAATGACACTGCATGTCACAATTCTGATTTTTTTAGGGACTCAGACTTATTTTGCTCCTAATTAGTTTAAATAAGAAATTTCCCTTTATGCCAGAAGATAGAAATTAGAAATAGAGGCTAATACTGTAAAAGGTCAACTAATTTCAAGTTTTAAAAACAGATACTGGGCATAACCAGAAATGTAGGTTCTTAAGAATCTTTAACATACGATTTCTTGTTGGAACAACTCTTGCTAATTTGCATGATTAGTGAGTGCCTGAAGCCCTGCTATGAAAAGAAAGTCTTCTGTCTGATCTCCCCTCTATCAGTTCTCCACCAAGAAAAAGAGAGCAAGTTCTGACAAAGACCAAACCGGAAAGGTTGTCACTGCTTCTATCCAAACAGTGAGTTTTTGGCTCCACCTAACTCTCTGAGGGTTGTTTCTTTTTTTATGATAGTTCTCTGATTTTAGTAGCCTTCTGCTTTGATGAAATAAGCTATCTCCATAAGGTCTGACTTTTCTCTGGCCAAAAAAGACCATGAATGAAGCGAATAACATGGCTGAACTATTAAGTAATCTGTACAGGTATGTATGGATCAGCTGGCCTTTAAATAAGTAGCTAGCTAATGGGCACTCTTCCTTCCTGATTCCTTGACCTCTTGAGTCAAATTCCAGTACTTTGACCAAAAGCCAGTTTGTCAGTGCAAATGCCCATCATTGTTTCCAACACAGCACTCACTTCAACACATGCGCATGTGTCTTTTGTTTGGTTTTAGATGACAAAGCCATTTTGTTTACTCTAACACTGCACTCCACTATTCCCATACAGCTTAATTTTCACAAACACACAAACTTTTTTTCTTGAAAGTAAGTTACCCTTTAAAAAGAATAGTAAATGTGAAGTGATTTTTTTCTCAGAATAAAGAAGTAACTCAGTTTTTGTTATTTTTATGCCAGTAAGATTATTTGGAACATTCCATTATTGTCAAAATGTTACTAATAATAAGCTAGTCCCATCAGTCCACTTGGGTTGTGGACCATTAAAATAGACTTTCACAACTCAATCTGTACCTACAAAAATCGCCTTATAGCATTATTTCTGAATCAGATCTATAGCTATCCCAAACTATAAATCTTTTTGGTTGGTTCTAAGGATCAAACCCAAGGGCTTGTCCCTAGACTGGAAGCTATTTTTTTAATGAATTAATTTTTTTCCACAGCATTATGTGTACACATATGAATGAATAAAGAAGTTTGGAAATCATAATCTTACAATTCTTTTTTCTTTTTTGGTCTTTTTTGAGGCAGGGTTTCACTGTAACGTTCTGTCTGGCCTTGAACTCACAGAACCTGAGAACTGAACAAGCAATGGAAGGTAACCTAGCACTTCCCCCTACTTTCTATGTGAGCTTCTCCAAGCAGTACTTGGAAATGACGTTTTCACCCAAAACTCTCTTACTATAAATACTATTCTGCTCCTTACTTTTTTTCTCAGCATGTCATGAACTCTTTGAGTCATAGATTCAGATACACCTTTACCTTTTCTGTAACATTTTTACGCACGTTACAAGGGGTAATCAAAAAATAGAATGAATGTTTAAATTTTTTTAAATTACAGTAAAAGATACACTGCCATTAAGCCCTCTCAAAACACTCCCACTTTGCTTCAAATATACTTATCACACTGTTCTTACTACTTTCTGAAGCAGTTCTGAACATCCTCTTTTATCTCTATGAGGTATGACAAAAAATACATGGAAAATGCCACTGCTGAGTGCCAATGAAAGGGCAGGCTCAAAAACATTACATCATGTCCTCATCCACCTTTATTTGCCAGATTTGGCACCATGTGATTTTTGGCTCTTCCTCAAAGTCAAAATGACCATGAACGGTAAATGTTTTGTATGATTCAAGGCAGCCATGACAGCACAATTAAAGACACTCACGAAAGAGAACTTCTAGAACTTCTTTAGAAAGTGGCAAGTATAATGGGATAAGTGTGTTTGAAGCAAGGGGGAGTACTTTCAAGGAAATTAAGGGCAATATGTCTTTTACTGTAATACATTTTTATTTGAACATACACCGTATTTTTCGATTATACCTCATATACATACTAACATAAATCAAATGTAATATGTTGGGTTTTTTAATAATAGCTATACAATAATCCATTCTATAACTACCTTATTGAAATGTCTTCATTTTGCTGCTAGTTTTATTACTGTTGATTTTGCCACTTTTAACAAAGTCAGTAAATCTTCATGTATACTTATCTTTATGTACTGGAGTTTTATGTCTCTAAGAGAGATTGTCAGACTGTGTGCTAGGTAGAAGACATGTGTATTTTTAAATTTTAAAATCTTTACCATGTTGCTTTATAAAAAGGACTCTGAAACACTTTACATTTCTACTGAACAAAAGCAATTATCCTGCTTCTCTGAAACTCACTGCTTGGTTTTATTAGTTTAAGGGCAATACAGTAACATCTTATCATTACTTCAACCTAAAGGTTGAAATTATCATTCCAAATGATTCTTGGCCTGTTTGAATTGTTCCTTTTCCAGCTATCTGTTCACATCCCTTGTCTATTATCTATTAGTTATCTGTATTTTTCATAGTTAAGTGTAAAGCCTATCAATGGTGTCTTTTGTTATATAATTAGTTTCCTACATAGTCATACATACATGTATACACATACACACGCCCACAGATATTTTTATGTGTATATTAAACCACTATGTACCATCCTGTGTACATCCTTCCCTTTTTGTTCCCCCTTAGCACTTACCAGAAATATTTTCCTATGTTAATAAATACCTACCACATAATTTTAAACAACTGAATATGAAGTCCATTATACCGTTAAGTCATAATTTTAAACTAGTCCCCTCTAGTATGTCATCAGTTTTTATAAAATATATAGCCCACATAAACAATGTTGCAATAACTATATGTATCTTTGTGCCCATTTATGTTCATTCTCCGCACTTGAAAGTAAATTATCACTTAGTGTGATACTACACGCCCATAATCTCAGCACTTGGGAGGCTGAGGCAGGAGGATCGCTTCAAGTTTGAGGCCAGCCTAGCTACACATTGAGTTCAAGGGCAGCCTGAACTAACAGCAAGACCCTGTCTCAAAAAGACCAAAAAATAAAAATAAAAAAAAGTAAATTATCTTTTTACAAAGAGGTGAAGGCAAGTGAGAAAAAACATGCAGAAGAACACACAGACCTCCTACAGTGACATGCTCATGTGAAGCCATGTGCCAAAATATATGTACTTCATACATATTATTACATTTACTCACACAGTTAACTTTAGTATCTATTTCTATTAGATAAGTTTTATTTCATCTTTAGTTCTTACAGATAAGCACTGCTGAGTATTTTCTATGTGTCAGGAAGCATCCAAAGTGCTTTATAAGAGTAAACTCATTGAATTACTTCACTAATTTTACAGAAGAAACAACTGAAACATTATGAGGTTAAATAATTTGTTCGAAGCCAGAAATTTAAAAATGCAGATCCAGGATTTGCCTCTAGGTAATCTGTCTTCAGAGTCAGGCTCTTAACCCTTAGCAGCACAGCCTATTAGGTTAGATGGAAGCCCAGGACTTCAACTAATAAATAGCAAAGCCAACATTTGAATCTACTTCTCACAGATCCCAAAACCCCTTCTTTCTGACTTGCTGATGATAACCAAGAAAACAGTGGGTTCTTCTATGGGCAATAGGAAAACAAAATAGGAAGAACAACAGCATTTAAACTACCTTTACTTCATTTAGGAATTCAATGTCTTCCTTCTGTATTGCTTTATTTGTCCATATTAAGGCACTATAGGTTTTGGTCTTTTCTTCTTCACCTTCTTTCATATGTCCTATTGCTTCTCTAAACAAAAACAATTAAAAAAATGCTCTGAATATATAAAAAATCACATTTTGCTTATCTATAGACATTTGGGTCATATCTACCTCTTTGCTTTATAAATACTACTATTATAAATGCTCAGATACAAGTCTTTGTGCAGATGTATGTTTTCATTTCTCTTGCAAATATAATATCTAGAAGTGGAACTGCCGGGTCATATGGGCACTCTATAGTCAATCTTTTGAGAAAATGTCAAACTACTTTCCAAAGTGGCCACATGTATAATCCCAACAGCAATGTATGTTACAGTTTCTGTATATCCTTGCAGCACTTGTTATTTTCTGTGTTTTTTATAACAGCCATCCTAGTGATTGTGAAGTGGGATCTCATTGTGGTTTTGATTTGCACTGCCCTAGTGACTAATGATGTTGAGCATTCTGCATGTGTTCAGTGACTGTTCATGTTTTCCTTGGAGAAATGTCTGCTTAATCACTTCCTCATTTTTAAATGGGTTGTTAGAAAGTTCTTTATATATTCCAGGTGCAATTCCTTTATCAGATACATGATCTGCAACTAAAATTTCTCTTTTGAAATAATCTCCAATGAACTTACCCTTACCTTGTAACAAGCTGCAAGTCACGTACTTGGATTTTGTTGGATGATTTATTAATTATCTGAGTAGCAGACAAAGAAAAACAGTTAGAAATTCTAGCTCAATTGCAGAGTTGCAGAGACAGGATGATTTCCATATCATGAAGTGATTTACCTGCTGAAGTTCCTTCATTTCTTGTGAAGTGAAATGTACTCTATGAGGATTCACCAGCTCAACTGCAAAGGGCCTTCCTGGCAGCACACACCCCGTCATGAAACAGAAACGTGTTGATAGAGTTAACATTTAGGCTCACACAGGGGTTAAGGAGTGTGAAAAATGGGTTGAGCTCTAGAAGACTGAAAGTTCAGGGCATGACTACATCTGGGGGAGGGAAGAATGTGTGAAAAGAATCAAGTGGTTTTTGGGGGACAGGGGATATGTGAAAAGCCCACAAGCAAGCCTGTGTTAATTACAAAACAACCTTCAAACAATGAATTAAGTTGGTTATGGTGCTATTATACTGTCACATGCAACAATATCCAGGTATACCAAGTTGAAATTCACTCTCCCAGCCTAATCCACTAGTGAAAGAGAAAAATGGTAATTCCATGAGAGAAAGGGACTACAAATTTCAGATAGCTCAGGATTATATTTCATCATCTTTCTTGTAATTCAACCATATAAAATGACAGAAATGAAGACTAAAAGCAGAATTATTTTTTAAATGAGGACATAAATTTTGAAAACTGGTACTTCTAAAATGTTACTGAATGGAACAATTAATCAAATTCTGGGGAAGGGATACACATAAAAGTCCCTTAAAAGCTATGGGTATGCAATCAGGATCACCTCTGAGGAAATGGTTCCTGTGAGACAGATATCATATCATTTACAAAGGCAGTGCCACAGTCCACAAGGCTGTCTGCCTGGAGGAGCTCTGGGCCCTACCCACTTTAGTTCTGACTAAGTGACTACTACAAGCCTGCTGTCTGCAAAAGATGACAATTGGAAAGTCAGTTCTGGACAGAAAATGCTGATGTAATCTTACCATTCCCTAACGTTCTCACATCTACATCTTCTCTTCCAGAGGATGAGAAATTAAAACCTTTGGAAAACAGATCAAGAAAAAAAAATTAGAGGCATATACCCCTGAGATACTTGTTTCCAAGCTCTGGTAGAAACCCAGTTTAAAGTCCTGAACAGTCTACAGGAGATCCCAAGTGGATAGTTATCATTCCATCTAGACTCAACCTCTGATGAAAACAGAAGTGGTCATAATAAACACCACATACTGCATACTCGCTATATGCCAGCTCTGGAATAACAATTATTCATTCGTTATTGAATCCTTATTATAACTTTGTGAAGAATTAAATAAAAGAACATTAAGCTTTAGAAATGTAGGCAATTTTCACAAAGCTACATAATTAAAGAGCAGTTAGAAAATTCTGATGTCGAAGGTCTAGCTTTGACATCATCACATGCCAAAGGCATTGTACTGCTTGAGTAAAGGCCCCTAGCACCTGAATGGGCACCAGCTTATGGCAAAAAATCTATCATCTTCTTTTATTTCCTGAAAAAAAACTTTTCATGTAAGGATTAAAGACACTGAAAGAAAGATGTGGGGGGGTTGAGCCTAAAAAAACACAAATTCATTGTCTAATCAAACGTAAGCTAGAACTATGATTCAACTGGTGTACATCCTATATAGATTATCACAAACTAAAAACTATAAAAACTGGATAAAGAAAATGACTAAATAAAAAGTACACAACAACGTTCTTTGATACAGGATTGATGATTTCAACACCATCACCACAGCAAATATTACCATGAACAGGTGCTATTCTAAATGCTTTACATATATTAACGCTGTCATTATCAGACTGGATAAACCCCTTGCCTAAGGTCACAGCATTCTAAGAAATGCAGACCCAAAGGTAGCATCAGGCAGTCTCCCCCAGAGTCTCTTAACCATGGAGCTCTCTGTATCCCAAAGATAGCCCGAGAGCTCAGACTTGCACCTGCGGATGGACAGGATAAATCTTCTTTGACCAGGGTCTTGGCAAGGCTGGGATGTTTTGGGAACTTTGACTAGGAACCCGTAGAGTGGCAAAGTCTAAGGTTGCTGAATATACAGATCAAAGGCTGGGAGACCTCAGGTTCGTACCCTGCCTTAGCCATTTAGTGAACAAGTATTTACCAGGTACCTGCCAGGAGAGACAAAGGCAAATAAAATAGATACAGTTCTTAGGCTCACAGAGCTTACTTTTTGTGGAGGAATATGAACTACAAAAAAAGTGAGGCTTAAGACAGGATAAGTACAGGAACACCGCTGCACTAATGGCCCAATTCCAACACAAGCTATGGAATTTGTCTTTATTCCCCAATATTCCAGCTGCTTTGGAGAGCACAAGGTAAGGAGGAACAAGATTGCTGGGAAGAATGGAAGGGAGAACTACATATCATGGTAACAGTCATTTCCTCTCAGCAAAGATTCTATACATAGAATTTCCATCCAAATTCTAGAAAAAGAAAGGTTAGTGAGGCATGCCTATAGTCAAAGCTGCTTGTGAAGCTGAGTCAGGAGAGTCCTTTGAACCCAGGGTTCAAGGTCAGCCTAGGCAAAATAGGAAGACAATTTCTCTTAAAAAAAGAATAGAATAGAAAAGGGAAAGGAAGGAAAGGTTAAAAGGCTTGAAAATCTCATGAAAACAACACTGAAGATTAGTCTTCCTTTCTGAAATGTTTCACTGAGGAGAAAATATGATTTCACCCTTCCTTCAACTTTTGGAAATCCCTTTAGCAGACCAAAGCCAACGTTTGTTAGAAACAGGCTCTGGGCTGTTTGCTGTCTGTCATGTAGTATCCAGAGAAGTGAGCTCCTCTGTGATCCACAGCACCCAGAATTGTCTGTCTCACAGAGAGGAGCAACCAACCCAGGGCTAGTTTGATAAGGTCTAGATATCCAAAAGAGGCCTAGAATTCGCACTGCTGTTTCAGCTCAGAAGCATGGGTGACCTGCGCTGTGTGTGACAACATCTGAGGACTGGCCAAAAGGACAGCCTTGAGGAGGATGAGGTCAGGCTCCTTTCCAGGAAGACTCTGGGACTACTTCAGATGACACTGTTGCCTTCTGAAGATGGGAGAGGACACCCTGCGGTGGCTAAGATCACGAAAGGAGGGATCTGGGTCCCTTATTTGCATATCCAATATTCACAGCAACCTTTCAACCTTAGCTCTCACCGAAATAGGCCACCAGCTGCCATCTATACAGCACTCTCCAGCCAGTTGTTGGGTTTTAGTCTAGGAGGGCTCCCTCCTAATGTCCTAAAGCCTCTGTACTGCAGCACAGACCCTGTTAAAATAAAAACTCACTCTGTTGCTCCAGAGAAAGAGAGAAAGAGAGAGAGAGAGAGAGAGAAAGGAAAAGAGGAAGACAGAAAGAGAGTGAGAAAAAGAGAAAAAGAATTCTTTGGACTACTAAGTCCCAAAGAACTCTCCATCTTCTGTTTGTATTCCAATGTCAAGTTACTAAGAAGTCCACAGCAACATCAGAAGCTTCCAGTAAGAGTCAACAGAATCAAGCAAGTCAGGCGTGATGGCGCACGCCTTTAATCCCAGCACTGGGGAGGCTGAGGTAGGAGGAGCATTGTGAGTTCGAGGCCGGCTTGGGCTACAAAGTGAGCCCAAGGCTGACCTGAGCTACATAGTGCAACCCTGCCTCAAAAAACTAGGGCCAGGAGTTTGGCTCAGTGGCTTAAGCGCCTGCCTGGTAGGCGGGAGGTTATGAGTTCAATCCCCGGTACCACAAAAAAAAAAACAAAAAAAAAAGATTCAAGAAGTAGTACTGGGGATGGAAAGCCGTGGCTTTCTAGGAAGCCAGAAGGCACTGAATCCCTTGGGTAGTGGTTTGTCCTGTACCTCTCTATACCCATCTCCCAGTCAGAAGGAGGCCCATAGAAGCTAGAACCCAAGATTAGCAGGGATAGCAAGAAAAAACAGGACTCAGAAGTAAGCCTACTGGCTACATGAACTCAGGCCAAAAATCTCAGATTCGTCAATCAGTCCATGAAACTCTTCACAGATTTCTGCCCATCAAGAAGAAAGAGGTGTACAAAGCTAGGCTCTTGAGAAGGCCTGAGAATCACCAAATCCAGACCAAAAGAGGAGTATGGATTCTACTTTTTAGAAAAAATATTTCAAAACTGAGGACTAAGAAAATAGCCTTGGACCATAGAGTGGGAAAAACTTGTAGAAACACCTAAAAGCTTTGTTAGTGTGCAATCAGGAATAATAGCTGACAAAAAGGAAAAAGGAGCCAGTGCCTTAAGTACTAGAAAATATACACTTAAAAGTTAGATGAGTTTTCTAAAATCACATTAGTTCTTGCCATAGTCTCTAATTCTTGGGTTCTTTGAGATTTCTGCTCAAAAGAAAAGGTATTTCAAAAGCAAAATCAAGGGCAAGAATGATTAGAACCTATACATGGTTCAGCTAATCTGCAGGAGCCTTTATACCCATGGGCAGACAGACATCAAGGCTGACAAATGGGCAGAAGCCATATAAAGAAGGCCCCAGAATACTAAGTTAAGAAGCTGGGCTTTATCTTACAGCTCATCAGTTTTTAGCAGAGAGTTGATATGAAAAAGTTATTCAATAAATGAAGTAATAAATGTAGCACTGGGCCTGGTGGGGTGGTACACACCTATAATCCCAGCACTTGGGAGGCTAAGGCAGGGAGATCGCTAAAAGTTCAAGGCCAGCCTGGGTTACACGGTGGGTTCAAGGCCAATGTGAACTATACAGTGAGACCATGTCTCAAACAAAAACAAATCCCTGTGTGGTCTAGTGATTAGGATTCGGCACTCTCAAACAAAAACAAAAACAAAAATAAATGTAGCATTAGGGAAAACTTAGACTCACTGATATTAAGATTGTCAAAATATTACTCATTAACTAGGGAATCTGCAAGTAGATAACAGGACATGCCAGTCTGAAGTGACTAAGAAACAAATTTGTATATCCTATTTATAAGAAAGAATGGTTATGTAAGTAGCTAGGCTGTTTCACTGGTTTATTTCATGGAGCTGTAAAATTTAAGGGCACAACAATTAAAATCACCTTTCTAGAGTTTTCAGATATAAACCCTTAATCAAAAATAGTAACTAATATATCTGAGAAACATGGGTTTAGTAAATTAATTCAGGATTTCAAACAAGGTTTTATCACTTGACAAGGAGACAGCACAAAGGCCTACAGGTCTGCTTTTTCTCAAATGGCCCCTACTAAATTTCCTCAGCATCCATAGTGAACACACAATTTGCTTTGTTTTTAGTTTGGGGACAATAGTTCTCCCTTCATGAATATAATGACAACTTGGTGAAAGACTGCAAGGGGGAAACATACGTCTATTTCAGAGCCCTCTGAGGTAACATGAGCTTCCCTTGGGACTGCTTCATTAAGATTTAAAATAGAACCAAAGAGTTTTTGAATCTTCTGGAAGAAAAGGAGCAGTAGCACCAGAAAAACTTTGAAAGACTTTTTATGCTAAGCTGCATTTCTACTTCTTCATAATCTCCCAAACATGATATTGAATCATAAAGCTTAGGAGATAACCAGTCTGTAAATATTAAATTAAGTGAAAGCTCAAGGCAATAGCTCATAGTTTTTACGCGTAGCTGAAATCACAAGACTTTATGCTGCCTTTGACCCAACAGGCCTGTTGAGACAAGGAAAGCATAAGTCTGACAGGACCTGACTCATCCCACAAACTTGGCACATTAATACTTAGGAAGTTCAAATACAACAGGCAGGCATTGAAGTTTTCTAAAATGGCTTCGGTTCATCTAATTTCTCTAGGCCTGAACTTCATCCTAACACACTTTATATGTTAAAACACAAGCTAGACATTTGCCAGTGATGACTCTTAAATAAGTACTGGATGTGGAAACTGTGATATACCAAGTATATTCATTTAAAGTGGTATCAACTGTTTTAAATTTCTCAGGAGAGAACAGGCATTTTGAGAAAGGAAAGACATCACTGGACACCTTGGCTAAAATCCAGCCTAGACTAGAGAAGCCTGGACATAAACCCTATTCATGGGAAGCTTACAGCCAAGTGGCCTACACTTGGTAGTGATTAACAGAATATAGTGATTTTTCCTGCTAACCCAAAGAAATCTGTGCATGAATGACAATGGATTTTAAAATATCAGTATTATAACTTACTCTCTGCTTTAAATACTGTCAGTAGATGATCTGAAATTAATTCTTCCACTGAAGATTCCAGCTTCCTTTCTCCATCAATTATCCAAGGAGTTTGTGGTAGATTTCTGGAGTATTTATTATATCTCCCTGTCAAAGAAATATTAGGTAACCTGTATGGAATGGCATAATTAACACAATAGACTAAAAAGAGAAGCAACAATTTTAAATAAGGCCTAGTCTTTAATTCACATCTAACTTGAGGAGCTAGCACATAGACATGAAGATAATCAAATAAAAAAATATAAAGTAACACTAGAACAGATGGCTAACAACATGGTAGGAATGAATTTGAAAAAATGCTCAATATATTCAGTAAGATGACTAGCTGACTGACAAAATTATAGAATGAAACACACTAAGGATCATTTAAAAAGAAAAAAAACTGTTGCTTTAACACATAATTAGTAATATTTTCAGTGCAATAGTCATCAGTGATAATGTATTCCAAGAGATTCAAATATAAGAAATTCTGAAGTTTTTGTAACTTAAAAAAGCAAACAACAACAAAAAAAAACACTGGCAGATTATGACTCATTGCTTTATAAATAAAGCTACACTAAGACAAGAAGTTTTCATTGCAATCAAGGCTAAAGTACAATTTCATTTCAGCTGTTACTGTAAAGCAACTGTAACTTTCAAAACAAAAACTGCTATAGTACTGCTTGGGAAAGTCAATGTAACAACGTTTTTTTCAGGGGAAAGCCAATTGTTTACTCATTTGGAAGATAATCAAATTATTTTTTCAAGTTTAGGTTACATGTTATAAAGCATCCTTTTATGCTGCAGTTTTTCCCATCAGTTTTGAGTCTCTGCATCTGCCCATATTTCAACATGGCCAACTCTGAAGGAAATTAATAAATTTGAAAAGATGAAAATTACATCTCTGATGAAAATTCCTTTTTGCAAGGCATTTCTAATAACAGATTTCTTGATATCTTTAAGAAAGGTTATAGAATCTAAAATAATCCAGCCATCAGTTCTACCTCACAAAAAAGTAAACTATTCGTACCCTCCTAACAACAATAAGAAGGCAGGAGAGTTGTCAATTGAGTTGTTCAGAAAGGACAATAGGTTGACAGTGTACATATATTCTAGACTAAATAGTTTACCAGCCACAAAGACAGCACCATGAGCACATTCAATTTCAAGAACAGTGCATACAGCCTTTGGTGAGTTTGGAGGACAAGGAAACTGCCTGCAAAACAAAATAAATTTTACAGCTTCTATTTTCCAGATATGATATTGAATCATAAAACTAAGATGAATCAGCATTGTCTGAGACACACATAGAACCTGGGTCTCTAACGGACTACACCTCTCCCTAACTTTTAGTTTGGGAACAATAAAAGTCAGGACTCTGGAGTTCCAGTTTTGAGAGTTGTTTGGTGGTTCTAGTAGGGTAGTACAGCTACCCACATACCCTTGACTGAGGAAATGGTCCTCCTCCAGGGGAGGGGCTGCCTGTCCTCTTCCCACAGGGACACATGTGGAACACGAGGGAGGAAGGGGACACCTAGCCAGGCCCATCAGTCGATTTAACCCTGCCGATCAATGGGGTGACAGATGTCACAGGCAGATTGCTCTCACATGGTGAAGCACCACTTTTATCACGTAGCAGTGGAAAAAGGTAAATCAGGTCTCAGACGCTACCTTTTGAGCTTAGGAAGCCTCATCTTCCCAGATAATGATTTCTAACAGGCTTGAGAATTCGGGGAAAACAAAGAGATATAGATATAGATATAGAATAGACATAGATACAGATACAGATATAGATACAGCTATAGATATGAAGTGGAAGCCCCTCCAGGGTCCTCTAATATTGTTTTCTCCTCAGTCACTTGCTGCTGGCTTATACGATTCTCAATTGTTAGGGTAAAGCTGGTGTGCAGTGAGTGGTCCCATCTATGGAGGACATCCCACCACTGCCACTTGTCCACCTTTAGGAGGATACTTTACCATTTTTCCTTTTTCTTTCTTCTCATTCCAAGTATGATTTTGGGAATTAGACCACAGAGTAGAAAAAGTAGAAAGTGGCTGACACTCCCCTTTGTTAGTTAAGAAACTTCCATCCAACTGAATACAGATGGGAAAGAACAATATATGGCTTTATTTCCTGTCCATTATCTAGGAAATTTTCAAAGCCACAAACTGGAGTCTGCTTACAAATTACTAGGTGTGTATATACGTGCATATTTTGGTGATACTCGGGACTGAATGCAGGTCATTCAAATAGTCTACTGTGGGAGACAATTTGAGCAGGTCCCCTTGAATGCAGAACAATTGCTGCAACTTTGATTATATTGAGACTTATTTCCTTATGTTGATATATACAGAGCTGACTATGGTATTTCCTTCTCTCTTCAATTGGCTCTAAGCACTGCAAATAAGGCTAGCCAAGGCACTGGTATGTAATCTCTAAAGCCATCAGACAGTGTCCTGCTTCCTTGCATAGTGATTTCTATAAAACATATAGGCACAGCAGGATAGCAGAGCCAGTGAGCTCCAGGAATGTTGACTGAGTATGAGTCCCAAGACAGAAGCTGTGAGTTCCCAGGGCATAAAGTTTACATATCAGAAACTGAAGCAGCAACCTCCTAAAACAATTCAGTTGCTACCTTTATGCAAATTGATTCCTCTGCACATTTTTATCTTTGCATTTTGCAGAGATACCTTTTCACTCCCTGGCTAGCCAGCTCAAGTTTCTCACATAGTTCCTGCCATCCTCACTGTCACTCATCCTCGAGCCACCCCCTTCTTTACAAGATAATAAATTCTGGGAGAGGCCTAGGATCAAAGCCTTTGCCTGCACATCCTCATAAGGATTGGACTCAGGACCCCTTGGCTGCCCTTAACTTTGAATATGTCTCGGTGTCTTTACTCTCACTGTGGGATTACAAATACAACTTCTTAGATTGTGAGAACGACTAGAGCAAGCATTACAGTACTTGGATTGTCATACTCAATATTTGGGATTATAATAGTCTACCATTGAACTATATCCTCAACTCTTTTATTTTGAAAGAGGGTCCTGCTAAATTGCCCAGGCTTGCCTCAATCTTGTGATCCTCCTGCCTCAGCCACTCAAGTAGCTGAGATTATAAGGTGTAAACCACCATACCCATCTAGATGGGAAATTCATCCCATATGTGTGGCTCAAAGATTTCCTAGTTTCCCAGGATGCCTTAGAAACTTAGGGAACAAGTGCTTGTATAATTATGCTTACCTTCTAAAATGTAATAAAAACATTTTTATTCTGAGATTCACTTTAGTCAGTAAAAGATATGAGACCCTCATATAATATCACTGCTTGAAATTTATTCTGCAATGTTCTGGAATAACTATAATAATGTTTTATTTAATAAAATAAATTCACTAAGAATTAACATACAAAGCAGCCAGGCGTGGTGGCACACGCCTTTAATCCCAGCACTCAGGAGGCTGAGGTAGGAGGAGCGTTGTGAGTTCGAGGCCAGCTTGGGCTACAACGCAAGCGCAAGGCCGGCCTGAGCTACACAGTGTGACTCTGCCTCAAAAAACCAGGGCCGGGAGTTTGGTTCAGCAGCTTAAGCGCCTGTCAGGCAGGCGCGAGGTTGTGAGTTCAATCCCCGGTACCACAAAAAAAAAAAAAAGAATTAACATACAAGGTTTACTATACTTACAGTAATTCAGCATTATTATTATTATTATTATTATTATTTTATTATTTTTGGTACTGGGGATCAAACTCAACCTCACACATGCCAGGCAGGCGCTTATGCTGCTGAGCTAAATCCTCAGCCCCTAATTCAGCAGATTTTAACAATTTATATTTTAGAAGACATTGATATCCAAAGATGGAGTTAATCTGCCTAGGATTTCAACTGAGGAACAGGGTGGACCTAGAGTCAGGCTCCCCTGCTAGCCAGGTTTCTGTGCTCCCAGCCAGTGCTATTCCCATTACAAATAAGGAAACTCCCAAGTTTTCTTCCACTTCTGGAGATGGACCATCCTAGGGAATACAGAGTTAGGGATGAAACAAAATAGCACTGGACCAGAGGTTCACTCTCTATTAACCAGTTGAAAACTTAGGCAAGACAGGTCCGCTTTTGACATGAAAATCCTCTTCTAAACATAAAGAAGTTGGGCTTGACTGACAATTCAAATATTAATTTGACAGACATCTATTGGACACCACATTATGCCAGCTACTGAGTCAGGGGCATATAAGACATGGTCTCTGAAACACATCCAGTCTTGTTTCAGCAATAACCCAGATTATCTCTAACATTCCCTTTAAAAAAAAAAATATATATATATATATATATGTATATATTTACTTTTTTTTTTTTTTTTTTTGGTACCAGGAATCAAACTCAGGACCCTGTGCTTGCCGGGCAGGTGCTGTGTCACTGAGCTGCATCCCTGGCCCCATTCTCTTTATTTTAAAGTCCATGAAAAAAAATAATAAAGTCCATGATTGCTTTCCCTATTTTTATACTTCTACTTACTTGCGGAAATCCTCTTCTTTTATCTTATTTAAAGCTTTCATAACTGCCATTCTAGTGAACACCGACTATACAGGGCAAAATGAAAAGACATTTCATTACCTAAACAATAAAACCCCAGAGGTGGAGTACAGAACATGATTAGAGAAATTACATTGTTTCACATATTTAAAAGGGACAAATACTTCACAGTTCAAAGAAAATATGTCAAGTTTAAGCACTCATAATGTCAGTTCTGTAACTGGTGTGCTTTTACAACCCTTCTGTCCAATTTGGTCTGTGTCCACAGTGCCAGGCAGATCAAGCAGAACAAATCTCCTTTACCGAACTGTCCCACTCCTCACATTGTGGCATTCTTCAAACACAAAAATGATGACACTGCACATAATATGCTTTGAATTTTTTTCCCTAGACTTCAAGAGGAATTTAGATTGATTCATCTACATTTTCTTCCCTATATCCCTTCAATGGCAGCAGCAGTATATAATTAAGGTGCCTATTAAGGTAAGAGATAAATAAGAGCTAACCAGTCTTCTCTGGCATCTACCAGTTCAGTGTCTCTCAACAGCCATGAAGGAAGCAAATCCACTATACTGAACAGAAGGGCATCTACAAATCTTCCAGTTGGGTTTGGGTTTTGTTTGTTTTGAGGCAGGGTCTGACTATGTAGTCCAGACTGGCTTCAAATTCATAGTTCTCCTGCCTCACCCTCCCTAGTGCTGGAATTCCAGGTATGCACCAGCACGCACAGCTCACTTGAATTTTTTAAAATAAAAAGTCAAACTTCCTGGAATACAAGTATGTATTCCATGCACAATTAGTACATATATTCATGTCTTACAATGATAAATCATAATTACTTCTGTTATATGGAATCAAATGTGACTAAAAAGGAGTAAAAAGTAGGCATCTTAACAGTTTATCCTTAGTGAAAGCAATGATAGCAATCATTTTTCTAAACCATATTCTAGGGAATCCTAGGGAGTAGTTCTACAAGGAACCATATGATCAGAATTGAAAATTAAGTGTCTGTTTGATAATACATGAAATCTTAAACCTGAAAGAATTGCAAAAGGTCATTCAAGTTCCTCTCAGCCACTAAGCAAGAACCTACATTGGAGGCCTTGCAACTCCCTCTGGCCAAAGGATATGGTGTCTAAGACGCTTCAGGAAAAAAAATTCTTATCTAATGCTAGCACTTCTATATTTCCTCAAATGCAACAAAAATGAAACTAGATCTTCAGCACCAACGTTTTACAGGTCATTTGGGCAGAGCTCTTTAACTGCTATGGCAAAGCAGCAAAAGCCACAGCGGTGCCAAGATACCTATCCTCTCAGTTCACAAAGGCTTCTGGGCAGGGCCTAGGACAATGGGATCCCCCAGACCTGCTGGTTCCAACCTGGAATGATTTCATCTGTTAAACTGACAGTGCTGAACAAACATGATAAGCTAAGTGTGCCATGATATAGGAAGAGTACAGAAGCACTGCATTTTTAGATATTGCTGTAGAATACACAGTATTTGACAAATGTTATAAACTCTTTCCCCTGCCCCATTCAGAAAGGCCAAGTAATTAGTCAAAGCAAAGGAAAGACCAAATTATGTGTCTCTGACAATAAAAAAAAAACATATTCTTTTTAACAATCATAAGAACACAGTGAATATCAGCAAAATTGCAGAAATGCCTTTCTGTACAGAACCAGCTAAATAAGGAGGGCCTGAAAGATTACCTCAATAACATGGCATGCCTTTTGATCCCGGCATAGGTACTAAAAGTAACAAACTAATTTGCTCATTAACATGAAAACCAGCTAACCTCAGACAGTCAAGAGAGTGTAAATAAAATGCCTGTTTTCAAACATAGTATGATATAGCTATACAGATGGTTTCCTTTACCTGAAAATTCAAAATCCAGATTCAGGAAAGTCATACAACTATTCCAAAATTCAAAAATTTCCAGAATCTTTGAAACACTTCTGGTCCAAGCATTTTGGATAAGGGATATTCAAAATGTATTAATTCAGGACTGCCTAATGAACAATTTACTTTGGTTTATATTTTTAAACACCAATTTCTAGAAAATATGTATTAGACAAAGGTTTGGAATGCAACTGCTACTTACCATGGATTTTTCCCAGATGATGTAATTTGGGGAGTTAAAAATTAAAAGCTGATTTTCCTCAAATAGTAACATCATTGAAACACTGGCTCTAAACTTAATGAACCAGTGGAATAACCTAGACACTGACAAATATTTGTGTGCTATGATTTCCTAGCCAGAGGCAAAGGTACTAAGGGTTGAAAAAATAATAAAATTAAATGTAATAAATGGAAATATTCAAAGACTAATTCTTGGTATAACAGAGTTGCCATGTTTTTAATGTACATTTGTTTTATTGTTAACTTGAATATTCAGTACAGAAAAAACTCACTAAAAAATAAGAAGTATCCTCACCTGCTTGTTTTTAGCTGGCTTGAAACAATCTGGGCAAATTGCACCTCTAAAATAAAATTCAAGTTAATAAAAAAGATTAATGAGTTCATTTGGGAATGGGTATAATTCAAATATATTTTACATAACATGGCTGCTAAACCTGGAATTTCAGGAACAGTCAAAATAAATCTTTACATGAGCTGCATTGGTTTGCTTAGGAACTTTACGTGAGAGATTACATTTTAAACCTCCAAATATATGACAAGTTTTGAAATATTCATTAAAAAGAGCAACAATACTATTTTTATGAAAACCAAAAGAATGAACAATTTTACACAAGTGACATTGCTGTTTACGTGGCAACTTACAGGAAATGGCAATCCTCAACTGTTTCTGGGTGAGCGAAGACCACACTCACTTCAAACAAGCTCTAAAAATTATAAAGACAGTTTTAAAATGAGCAAAAGGAAACTAACATCTAACAACTTATCAATGCAAATTGAAATTAACTCTCAAAGACTCGTTCAGAAAAAATGAAGAGGAAAACTAGAAATACTACTGCTCTCAAAACAGCTTGTTCACAGAGCAGCTATAAACAAAGGCTTCTATTCTTTCCACTTAAAAACTCAGTCACTAGCCAGGCGTGGTGGCACACGCCTTTAATCCCAGCACTTGGGAGGCTGAGGTAGGCGGAGCGTTGTGAGTTCGAGGCCCGCTTGGGCTACAACGCGAGCGCAAGGCCGGCCTGAGCTACATAGTGTGACCCTGCCTCATAAAACCAGTGCCTGGAGTTCGGCTCAGTGCCTTAAGCACCTGCCCTGGCAGGTGCGAGGTTGTGAGTTCAATCCCCAGTGCTGAAAAAAAAAAAAAAAAAAAAAAAAAATTCAATCACTAGTGATACTGCCAAAAAGGTCTTTCAAAGGTTTTTTAAATTAATTTGTATGATTTGGGAGCAGCTATGTAAATTAGGTATGAAGATGAATGAGAATTTAGAGAACTAGAAAAAGGTAAAGCTAAAAGAAAAAAATGGCTCCGTCAATGTTATGGTTAAAATTAATAAAAAGGCAAAAACATTGTACTGTATTCATATCCTTCAAAAGTCCATACAAAGATTCTTTTGTTCAGGGCTGGGGATCAAATTTAGTGACACTTTGCCTCTGAGCTATACCCCAGCTCCCCTATATTTTGTTAAACTAATTAATTTAGTAGTACAGGGGATTGAACCCAGAGCTTTAGCACTAAGTTACAACCTCAGCTCTTTGTTGTTTCTTTTTTCTTTTTCTTTTGAGAAGGTCTCACTAAATTACCCAGGCTAACCTCAAACTTGAGATACTGAGTAGCTGAGATTATAGGCATGCACCACTGTGCCGTTTGAAGCTTATTTTTATTTTACTTTATTTTTTGTCTTTTTCAGACAGGGTCACACTATGGAGTTCAAGATGGCCTAGAAATCACTATGTAGCCCAGGTTGGCCTCAAACTTGTGTCAATCCTCCTGTCTCAGCTTCCAGAGTGCTGGGATTACAGGCATGCACTACTACACACAAGGCTTATTTTTAAAGTGTCCAAATTTTTTAATTGTTTTTAGTTTTAAAAGAGAGATCTTAATTTTCTGTTATAGAAGTGGTACCTACAAATCATAAAATAATCAAACACAGGATGGTTTTTTAATCCCATTCCACCAAGGGAGAACTAACATTTGGTAGGTTTCTAGCCATTTTTAAGAATTTAAACATATATGTACTTTTTGAGGTATTAAGCTTACTTTTGGAAAATTCCTATATTTAATCTTACTTCATGGACATCTTCCAACTCTAAGAATTGTCACACATTTAAGTTACAGAAAATTTTCCTGTTATTAAAAAAATGTTACAACAAATACTCTTATAAAGAAAAAGATTCCATATTATATATACTTTTACTTCTGCAGAAAATACACAAAATTTCACATCAGAAAAAAGCTACACATGTCATCACGTTACAACTTACCTTTTTTTATTGTGCCCCATACTTATGAGCTTGGTATACAGTAAGTTCATTAGCTACCCTAAAATCATAACAATAAATACTTTTGGGGGCTCATATTCTAATCTACAAAATAAAATTAAACTGAACCTTGTCTATTAAAGAAATCTTTACTAGGTCTGAACTTATCAAAACATTATTATACCTTTTGTTTTCTTTTTTTTGTTCTCACTGATTGAACATGTAAAATTATTTGTGCTTCAAAACTGAAATTTGAGGTAAAAATATTTTGCGTTAATGTCTTCTCTAATTTCCAAAGTACTTGTATTACCTCATTTCCTCTTCATACTACCTGTAAAGAGGTTTATTCTCTATTCTCTTGGTATTCAGCCTCAAAGACAGAGCTTGCTCTGATTATCTGAAGAAAACAGAATGTATAATTTAGAATGGCTAAAAACCTGACTATTTAGCTATGGGAGATGACTCCGTGATTCTACTTGAATAGGAAAGAATCTGGTTCTCTGGGAATTTCCTTCAAGAAAAATGACCAGGCAAGGAGGACATACTATTAAAACCTAATTTAAGATTTTAACACATTTTTCACACTTTTCTGGAAACCCAAGCTCTTCCCTGAAATTCAGTCCATTTCAGGGATTAAAGCAAGGTGTCCTATGGAACTAGGAATGTGGCTAAGTATTCTAGTTTTGAAAACAGTCTCTGACTAAAAGTAAACAAAGGGACTTGAGATACCAACAAAGTAGGATAGATTGAGCCCATTTTCACTGTAGTTGAATATGTAACTTCCATGCACTTAAAGATTAGCCACAGATAAAACAAAATTAATTAGTAGCATAGAGTTGACTGTACTGGGTCACAGTTATTTATATGTCAGTTTGTATCAGTAAATCTGTACCTCCAACATAAATATTGAAGACACAGGTTATTTTTACCCTTTTAAGGTAAATTAGGGTACACATTACCTTTTAAATACACAATGTCTTGGATCACAAAGAAGTCTTAGAGAAAAAAAGAGGCTTTAACTTCAAATTAACATTTTGCCTGATGTTTACAGGTACACACACCTGTAATCCCAGCACTCATGAGGCTGAGGCAGGATTGCCGTGAGTTCAAGGCCAGCCTGGGCTACACAATGAATTCAAGACCAGCCTGAACTACATGGCGAGATCCTGTCTCAAAAAAAAAAAAAAAAGAAAGAAAGAAAGAAAGGAAAAAAAAAGAAAAGAAAAGAAATTAACTCTTTAAAGGTTTAGAAATCCTTTACTGAATTATTCAAAGAGAAGATTATTTTGGCT
The DNA here is from genome assembly GCA_004363535.1 of Dasyprocta punctata. NCBI lineage: Eukaryota > Metazoa > Chordata > Mammalia > Rodentia > Dasyproctidae > Dasyprocta > Dasyprocta punctata. Next base: position 141,285 of record RJWM01001245.1, read on the forward strand.
AACTGAAACTCAGTCATATAATAAAGTAAAACTAATAAAAACAGAGAATAAAATTAATGCACACAATCCGATACCTTTCCATCGATGGGAACACCCAGTTCCTCTGAAAACAAGGGGTATGTTATCCATTTGTAGGCTTCTTTTAACTGAACTATATCACTTCTCCCCAGCGACAAACTCTGCTTTCTGAATAACAAAAATTAATTCACTGTTATGAAAAACTTCACTTTTTCCTTTAAAGGCAAGAATTATTTAAAAAATAATCATCAAGTGCCTATCATATGTCACATTTAATACATCATAGAAAATAGAGAAAAAACCATACCAAAATTTCTCACCTTCACTATATTCTAGTGAAATCAAGGAAGTACTTTTTTAATGGCATATAAAACAATTTGTTAAGCTTCAATGATAAAAACATACTACGCTTTTCTGAACTGGAACTGCCAGATCCAGGATTTATATATTCTGGAAAGGTGAGGAAGAAGTGACTGTTCATAGTTCAGAAACATAAAGTTGTCTATTACAATAATCATATCCATGTTGAAAATGTTTGCCACTACTCTCTTACTGAAAATGGGCCTTATTTTTGAGAAGTCAATGTAAAAGCCCTACCTTTTTTCTCTTTACTGCTGAAGAAGAAATACTAAATCCTGAATTATCAATGTTTTGAAATGCTCATCAATTTAACAGCAGATAAATATCTGAATAAATACCTCCCATTTTTTAAAAATCTACTTATGAGCCAATACACAGGTTTTGGGAAGTTCCTATTATGATAGCTAGCTTTAGATTGTAACAGAAAGCAATTGAAGTGAGAGGAAAGAAAAACATGATATGCTATTACCAAAACTTCTCTACTTGGTTGAAAGCACTGAGATATTACTAACAAACTAACAAGCTCACATAATTCAAATAAAACCTCAAAGAGCCTTATTGATATTTACAGGGCTACTTTCAATAAAAGAGATATTAGGGCCAACTTGTAAATCCCATATACCTTTCCTTCCCCCAGGTACTAGGGATTGAACCCTGGACCTTGCACATGTTGGGCAAGCACTCTACCACTAAGCTACATTTATAATCCTCTTTATTTTGTGACAGGGTCTTGCTAAATCGCTCAGACTTGCCTTAAACTTATAATTCTCTTGCTTCAGCCTCCTAAAGAGCTGGGATTACAAACATGCACCATACTGCCCAGTTTGAATATCCCTTATGTCTAATTTTCACTGATAGAAATTACCATTTATAAGCAATATCCATTTCAATATAATTATGCAAGGCCAAAAGATACTTCTAATTGCAGGTAGAAGGCAAAAAAGTAATTTAGCTAATGGTCAAACTGATCTGGAAAAAAATAATACAAAATCTACAATTTCTCTCAAAATGCAAATTAAAAAGTAGTTCATCTATTCACTTGGTATCCAGCTGAGACAATAATGGGTAACACAATGCTTTTATATACCTGGGTTTATAGTTTATAGAATGAAAAGGAACTCACAAGCAACATGGATGCAAACTGAAGACATTTAGAAAATGACATGTTCTTACTATGATAACAATTTTCTAAAAACACAGAAGCAAATTTTATTATTACACCAGAATTGTAAGCTTTTGTGAATAATTTACTAAAACCTAGCTAACCCCGCATACCTTTGATAAATGTCATTATTATTATTCTTTTTTAAAGTGCAGGCATCAAATACAAACAAACAAAAAATAAATTACTTTTTCTATAAATTACTTAACCAAGTATGAGATTCTAATACAAACACCTATACTTCTGGGCTTTTCTCTCCAGAATTTACAGCAAACTCCAACAATCACACGGCCCTTTTATTTATTTATCTATTTTTTAAGACAGGGTCTTGCTTTGTAGTTCAGGCTCACTTTGAACTCACTGTATAGCCCAGGTTGGCCTCAAACTCACAACAATCCTCCTGCCTCAGCCTCCCAAGTGCTGTGATTACAGGCATGCTCCACCATGCCATGCTTGGCCGTTTTTATGTTACAAAATTTCAAGTTTTAAAATCCAAAAAGCTCTGGAAAATTAAATGTTTTTCAGGAAACTTGGTTGCAACCAAATCTTTTTTCTTTCTCTGTCTTTTTGTTGTTGTTGTTGTTTTTTGGTACCAGGAATCAAACTCACAGCTTTATCTTGCCAGGCAGGTGCTGCGCCACTGAGCTTTATGCCCGGCCCTAAATCTTGATTTGAACATGTGAAGCTATTTACTTTGTTCACCAAACTTAGTGTGAATACTCTTATGTTTCATTACAGAAATATTAATATGGTTGATTATATAGTACCACACCAAGAAAGAAGTGTGCTATATATGATAGTTAACATCATACTATATTCCTAAAATCCAAAAAACTCTAAATTCCAAAACACATCTGGCCTCCAGGGTTTCAGACAAAGGATTGTAAATTTTATGTTTCGTATGAGTTACCCATGTATAAACTCATTACTGTTCTGCCTTAACTAAAATTTTAAACTTTATATTCAGTTTCTAAGACCAATGTATAATTTGTTATTTTAAGATAATTCCCAAAATTCATTACACGGTGTCTAATATATACATATAATACGTATTTACATTCACATTAAATCTGCACATAAAAAACAATGAATCCACTTCAACAGGTTATTAATACGCTATGCAAGTAAACTAACTGAACAAATCTGACACCCTAAATTTATACAATAAAAATTATTTCTCTAGTAGCTAGTGAATTCACTCTAAGACAGGAAAGAGCAGTAGTAAAAGTACATTAAGAATCAGGTAACGTATTTAAATGGTGTTGAAAACTCCCTACCAAAGAAATTACTTACCCCGTTTCCTGTTTTACCAGCAACCATGCAGCATGCTGTAGGCAATTTAGTCACACCCAAAAAGAAGAAAAAAGGGGAGAAATGTTCAGTGACATTAAGTTCCAACATCATTACCAAAGTGCTTAACAAATTTGCTAATCAAACACCCCTTATTCGAATCTGGAAATGTTGCAGTGACCTCAGTCTCATTCAGAATCAGAAATGAGGTAAGATTTCACTTTGCAATGCTGTCTTGCTGTGGCCAGAAATTCAACAGGGGTATCCCCCCACTTCACTACAGATTTCTATTTCTCATTAGTGAGGTTTGGGTGGCTTATGTATTTTTTCTTTAAATATCTTACTATTTCATGGGGAAAAGCCCAAAAGACTGTATGCATAGACCCCCACAACATAGACTTGAAGGCTCCAGTTTTGGGGGCGGGGGTTAGTTTTTTGTTTTGTTTTGAATCAGGGTCTCACTACATAGCCCAAGCTGGTCTTGAACTGAGGCAATCCTCCTGCCTCAGTCTTCCAAGTGCTAGGATTGCAGGTATGAACCGCCATGACCAGCAGTTTTTTGCTTTTGTTTTTTCAATAGAGATAATATTTTTAACTCTACTTTATTCACAATATTCACACCTACATATTCAGGAGTTAAATGTAGTAGTATGTGCAACTCACTCTGAAATATGACAAAAGCTCAGATGGATTGATAGGTGGATAAATAAATAGATGACTAAATATATAATACAGTAAATACAGAAAAGTAGTAACAATTGGGTATGGTGGCACATGGCTGTAATCCCAGCATTTGGGAGGCTGAGGTAGGAAGGTCACTGCAAGTTAGAGCACAGCCTAGACTACATAGTGAGTTCAAGTCCAGCCTAAACTACATAGAGTAAGACCCTGTCTCAAAAAAAAAAAAAAAAAAAAAATTACAAAAGTAGTAATAGTCATAGAATCTAAGTGGTTTATGCCATTCATTGACAATTCTTCACCTTTTCTATATATTTGAAAATTCTATTCTCTTCTGCCTTGTCTTTTATTATTAATAAAATTAAAAAAAATAAAATAAAAAATGAAAATTCTTATAATTTTAGCAAAAACATTCTGCAAAGGATTAATAAAAAACTTTAAAAAATGAAAAAAACTAGCCTGGTATAGTGGCACATGCCTATAATCCCACACTCTGAGAGGCTAAGGCAGGAGAACTACAAGTTCTAGCTCAACTTGGTCAACTTAGTAACTGAGACTCTGTCTCAAAACAAAAAAATTTAAAAAGGATAGGAATGTAGCTCAGTATAATGGTTCTGGGTTCAATCCCAGAACACACGCACCAAACAAACAAAAAAAAAACTGAAAAATTACTAAAATGAAGATTACCATATTCACAATCATAGTTGCTACAGGATTAAATGACATTAATGTAAAATGCACTCCATAGTAAATGTGTCACTAAGATTTCCCAGTTTGCCATTAGGTTCCCACAGTTTTCACTTCAGAAGAAGAGAATGGCGTGCCTGCCATAATATGACATTTTGTGAACATAACAAAAACCCACACATATAAGTCAAAAAAATAACATAAGTAGTGTCTGCTTTTACATGTCACAAAAATGGCCAGCCATTGTCACTCACATCCACTTCAGACATGACTTAGTACAGAGTGCACCAAAAAAATGTATACACTTCAGGAAAAGAAAAATAGTATGATGCTTTGTCAACAGAAGGTGTTACCCTACAGGATGGAGGACCCTACAGATGGGGGACTCTAGAGGATGTCATATATCCCAGAAAACACACTATACTGCCAGCGCTTCAAGAAGAAACTGAAAATGCATGGGCAGCCATTTCAACAACCAAGGTTTACACCCAAGCAGCAATTCACTGTACTAATAAACTCCTGGAAGAAAATAGATACCACTTTGAGCACCTCTTGGAATTTTAGAGGCCAACAGTAATTTGTATTAATCTCATGCTCTCTCAATCAAGTTAGTGTTAAAATTCACAAGTTTTTCTTCCTGAAATGGTTATACATTGTTTAGTGGACTCTGTATATGTTCGGTATTACATATGTAACACTTTTTCCTTTTCAATAAGCAAGAGTTCCTTCAAATGACCAGCACGGTACTAGACACTTCTAAAGACTTATGATCATTCAGAAGCATTAGGTGTATTACTGTGTGTTGGGAGCAGTTGAAGCTGGAAAATGACCCACACATGAACTTACCAAAGTAACAAAGAGCACCTGGGTCAACCAGGAGAAAAGGCTCCTACAGACCAGAAAAACAGGAGGCTCTTAAGCAATCCAGGCCTGGGTGGCTAGGCATAGGGGCTGAAACTGACGTCATCCTTCCCATATATAAATAAACAGGCAGCATTGGTTGAGCAGTTCCTTTCCTCCCATCAGGAGGATAAGGGCTCCACCTGACCCCAGTTTTGTCTCTTTCTTTATTTTTCTCATCCTCTCGCGGTCCTTCACCCCAAGAACCTCAGGAGCTGCATGGGTCTCGACAACTGTAATCCAATTTGAGCCAAGTAGAACAAATTAATCACCAAGTAAGAACTATTCCAAATGCCTGGTTTATTTGTTTACTATGTCTGCTAACTCAACCTAACACCATTCGTTGCACTGTAAGATTCCTTCCTTTCCTCCTTCCAGTTATTCAATCCCTATTTCAAATTGTAAGGAAGTAATATAATACATAAATTATTAGAAGTCAGAAAATTAGTAGAAGTCAGCTTCAAGCTTCACTAATCTCTGGGTCTCAATTTCCTAATATGAAAAATGAGACTTAGACTAAAATTACTATAATTTAAACTTTTTTGGATGGCTAAAAACATTAATAAGCCAGGCGTGGTGGCACTCTGAATGCTGAGGCAGGATTACCACAAGTTCAAGGCCAATCTGGACTACAAGTGAGGTCAAGGCCATCCTGAGCTACATTGTAAGTCCCTGTCTCAAACCACTGCCTCCAAAAAAGCACCAAATAAACAAAAAAGTATTAGTGGACATTAGTAAGTATACTGTTTTACAGTAAATGCTATTGAAACTGACAGGATTTTGAAGACACAAAGCTAAAACTTTATGACCAATATTGTACTACCCTTCCTTCAGCCTTATATTTTGAGAGATCAATAAATATTACCTATACAGGAATATTAATACTTCTACAGAAATCATATATGTAAGGAACCAAGTAAGATTCCTGACATGTGTACTTAATAAACGGTAATTAAAACTTATCTATAATTTGCAATAAGAAAAATCTAGATTTACCCCATAAAAGATGTAGAGAATTTGGTCCCATTCCTTTTCATCTCCAAACTGTTGTAGGTAGATCTGGAATCTCCTTCTTCAATTAATTCTGAGCTACAAAGAACTATCTAGTCTCTTTTTTAAAGGGACTCTTCTGTCCTTTAGTGACCCTTTTGCCTCTTACAGGCAAACTCTGTTCTCTACAGTCACTTCCAGGTGATGTCATCCAGTGTGCAATGTATCCTACCATCCTCAACTGTAAAGTACAGCAGCACTGGAGGATGCCAAGGGAAACCAGATAACCATGTGGAATGTGAAATTAAATCATGTGTCTTTGGTACCTAAGACTCGCTAAAGGGCTTTTTCTTCCTAAATCTTCTGCAGATTCCCTGCTCAAGCACACCAGCAGGTTGGATAGAACTAATCACACACAGAGGCTAGAAGGCTGAATCCCAAAGAAGTCAGTATTGCTCAATTATTCAGTTTTCACCACATGTTAATAATGCCCTGGACCTACTTCTACCAAGGGGAAAAAAGTACATTTGTCCCTTTCAGGTCACCAAGATAATTTTAATAAATGTTCTGTTCCTTAGTCACTGGGGAAAAAGTCTGTTCAGCAATTAAATTCTTCCTCCCCAATAGAACCAAACAGCATTGTTTATCAAGTTTAATAAAATTTGGTATCACAGACAGTATGTCATCTTCTGAAAATTCAGGAACCACACAATTTAATCCTGGATGCTGCTTTAACTTGGAGAATTTCAGACAAGTCTTAAATGGGGCAGTTGAATAACTGCTTGTAAAGTGCTTATATACTCCAGTAAAACACACACACACACACACACACACACACACACACACACACACCAGACCAAAAAGAGTATATGTCTGCTTCAAGTTTAAGAGTTCTGAGCTACGGCCGGGAGTTTGGCTCTGTGACTTAAGCGCCTGCCTGGCAGGCGCAAGGTTGTGAGTTTGATCCCCAGTGCCGCAAAAAAAAAAAAAAAAAAAAGAAAAAAAAAGAAAGAAAGAAAAGAAAAGATATAAGTCTTCTGAGCTGAAAGTTTACCTAGCACCACAGGCACAGAGGTTGATTCAAGTACAGCTGGTAGGCAGGAAGGACAAATGGGAGAGCATTAAAAATGGCATGCTGGGAAACTACAATTGAGTAAAGTTGAAGTGGGATGCATATGTGTGGGCATAGAGGACAGAAGGGGTTCAATGATCAGAGATGAAATTGCAAAGGTAAGAAAATTCTGAGTATCAAACTAGGACATAACCCAAAAACTGAAACCATAATATGAGAAGTACCACATCTGGCAGCTGGGCACAGTAGCACTACTCAGCAGGCTGAGATGGGAGGACTGTGAGCTCCAGCTATCTTAAGCAACATAACAAGTCTCCATCTCAAAAAAAGAAAAACTAAAGAAGGTAAAAAAATTTTTTTTTAATTTTAAAAAAAGGAGGAAAGGGAGGGAGAGGAAAAAGGAGATAAACCAGAGAATGAAAGAGAAAAAAAGAAAAAGAGGTGGTACATGTCTGTAATTCCAGCCCTCTGGGAAACTGAGGCAGGATGATGGAGAGTTTAATCCTAGCCTGGGCAATTTAGCAACTTAGGGAGACCTTATCTCAAAATATAAAAAATAAAACAAGGGTTTAAGAGTAGCTCAGCACAAATGCCCTGGGTTCAATCCTCTGTGGCATGAAAAAAGAAGTCTAGAAACATTCATGTATAAATGGCACAAAGTTCCACGACAGCAGAGAAAAGCAACCTTAAATTTCACCCTTAAATTCATCAAGTCACAATACAACTGTTTTGTTTTGTTTGTTTGTTTTGTTTTTTGAGACAGGGTCTCGCTATGTATTCCAGACTGGCCTTGAACTCACACAGATCCTCCTGTCTCAGCCTCCAGAGTGCTGGGATTACAGGTGTGCACCACCACACCCAGCACAATATGACCACTTCATACAATTGTTTTTCTTATGTGGTAGTGGAAGTGGAAGACAAAGTACTACTACTTGTACCAAAAACACTTCTTTATCATATATGGGAAAATTTAGCATGGTAAAGTCATATATTGCAGAAAAATGAGTGTATATGACCAGCCCACTTTTATCATTTTTACTGCCTATCTGGCCCTCATAAAACATCTGAGTGTAGCCAGGGCTGGTGGTGTGCACCTGTAATCCCAACACTCAGGAGGCTGAGGCAGGAGGATAGGGAGTTCTAGGCCTTGTCTACATGATTAAAATTTCTTTGGAAAGGAAAAGGGAAAGGAAAAAGGAAAGGGGAGAAGGAAAGAAAAGGGGAAAGGAATAAAAGGAAAGAAAGAAATCTGAATCTGTAACTCCTGATAAAGAGAAACAAATACTTGACTAAAAGGCAGGCTCTGTCTTTCTAAATACTGTATAATCACTTGAAAGATAGTTATCTCTAGGCCTGGGTTTCTGACCCAAAAGATAAAGAATTCAGCACTTCATTATTTTAGAGGTACCAACTATATGGTAAGATCTTGCCTGAGAATAAAGAGATGAAAAACCAGTCTGTATACATGAGTGAACCCATGAACTAAGAAAAAAAAAAGGAAGTAAAATGAAAATAAATATTAATAGTATTATTAATTAACAACCTTAGTGAAAATAACTCAAATGCAGAGAGGTAGGAACCATGACAGGGATATACTTAGAAGAGACATATAAAGTATCCTCAGCTGAGCCTCAGGAGAAAGTGACACCTAATCTGAGTTTTGAAGAATCAGTTACTTAGGATTAATGGAGTATAGAAGTGCAGACAGTGTATTTCAAACACAGAAAACTGTATGGGCAAAGGCCAGAGAGTACTGGGAAGGTTCTCGTCCCAAAACACCTAAGTATGTGTGGCTGGGGATGTAAAGGAGGGAACAGGAGCTTAGATCATAAAACAATCAAATCCATATTAAGGGGTTTAGATTTGACACTTCAACATGTTGCCACAAAAGTATTTTAAGCAATGGAATAGAATGACCATTATTTGTTCTCAGGAATGCTCACTCTAATTGAGTTGCAGGAAGAAGATGAGAAATAGGGAAAAATGAAAACAGTTGGAAAACTAAAGCTATGACTCAAGCAAGAACTAATATGTTGGTGTGAGAAAAGAGTAAATGAGGACCAAAATGTACAACAGATATTGTGAAATGGGAAAAAATTGTTCAAAAGGAAAGAGGAACTAGAGTGGGGGAAAGGAGAAAGGAAAGGAAAAGAAAAAAAATACAAGATAGTCGTACTACTAGTTTCTTAGTTCACTGAAAGAAAGGTTTGAGCTAATATCATTTGGAGAATTTTTTATGTCCGTATCTTATACTTTGAGTAACTACTTTGAAGATTACAATATGCAATTATTAACTATTATTATTCTCTTATTATTTTGTTATGAAATTTTGGTTTATTTTTCCATAAAGAAAAAAAAAGAACTATTATGGCAGAGTTGCTGAGGACAAACTGGAGTAGGCAACTTCAGTTATGAGGACACCTACTGGCAGGATGCGGTGGCTGCAATCATACTGGAGTATCTAAATTACCACTAGTCCTTCAAACTCCAAAGCCTTACAGATCCTATACACCTCTTGAACTTATTTAAAAGATAATACAAATACAGACTTGTCCCAATAGAGAAATGACAATAGTTGTGGGGACAACTGGAGGTATCAGCAGTACCTCTCAACACACACACACACACACACACACACACATCTTTGTTTTTTTTGTACACAACCAGTGAGGACCAGGCTCAATAAGGAAGTAGTTACAAGACAAACTCCTCTAGGGCCAAGAATATAGCTCAGTGGCACAGCGCCTACCTGGCAAGCATGAGGTCGTCAGTTCGATTCCAAGTACAAAAAAAAAATCTCTTCTTTCCTCTCTCCTCTCAAGGGAACTGTCTGAAGATTTCCTTCTTCTCTTCCTCCTCCACACCTCTCAGATTACTACAACCTTGAATACCTGTCTTGCCAGGGCCTGCTCTGCACCTTGTGTCTCAGATGTTTTGGAAGAAAGGGGAAGGTAAGACAGGGAAAGAAAATATTCTATAAATACTGCTTGACCCTACCACTTAGCTAAGGAGAAAGCTCTTCACCACCACTACCCCACCTTGATCCCACTCTTTTTTCCCAAAGTCTCTGAGTCAGACCTGTGATGAAATGACTGTAAACGCCTAAACCTGAGTGTATCTTCTGATGAATAAAATTTATGTCAGCCTTGTTACAAGAAAAAAAAACTCAACAAAAATCCTCTATATCATCCTTCCCTGCAGGATTAAGGAAAAACAAAAAGAATGAAATGAGATGAAAGAAGAAACTTTTGCAGTCTAGGTTTTCCATTACTTTGACAATATAAAACAATAAAAAGCCTGACCATTATCTTTCAGGACATGGCGAGAAGGGAAAAGGACAAATCACCAGAGACACAATGAATCTGCACGGCCAAATTAGGCTGTACAGCTCTATTAACCAGTTCCCAGGATAAGTTTTGAGGTGAATTTTCAATAAATCTTCAACACTGTAGGTGCTGATATCTGCATTGAAGGAGTTGAAGAGAAACTGTTACAACAGGAAATTCTACAAGTAGTTGGAGTGGGAGCAAAGGTAGGGAGGAGGACCAGAATAGACCAAATATCTGTGATGAATGAAAGACTCTGGAAAAGAAAAAATAAAGAAAAATAGACCTTATTCTATAGTGTAATATGATAAGAAGGGGAGACTTGTGAATTGCAGGTAACCCTAGAGTTAATATCAGTGAAGTAAAGATGGCTCAATGAACATCTGTTATCCACTAGACGCAGCTGAGAAGTTCAAATGTATTTCCTCCTTAAATTTGATTTTAGAGAATCAGTGCCCTCACTAGTCACTCTTGGTGGCCAGGCCTTTGTACAGAGAAGCCTCAGCTCGGGTTATCTCTGAATTCCTGCCGTGGGCACAATATGGGTTTCAAGCTATCCAGTGTAATCATCACAAGACAAGGCTGACTTATGACAGCAACATCCCTGGAGAAGGCCCCCAACGCCTTTCTGCCTAGGGCTAGAGAATTCTATGCCTTTCATCCAGGCCTATCATCAGAAGTCCCCCAGCTCACACATCTAAAGCACTTTATCTATAAACTAGACCTATGCACAAAATCGGCCACAAGGAGGATCTCAAACACCCAGTAAGTCAGTGCTTCCAACCAAGCTGCAGTTATGCTCTTGAACACAGGAACAGCCACACAGTAAATATGTAAAAGTAAAGATGCATACACTTATGTAGGTGTATATGCAAATGTATATAAATAATGTACACTAGAATATTCCATTAAAGGAAGTTTTTTTTGTCAAGGTGGCATTGTGGTCCATTTTTGCAAATCTCTTCAATACTGCTGAATTTTCATATCTACTTCTATATTCAACTTGCCATGACAGTACATATCATGTAGTCTCTAGAAAACTCCACTGTGTACTCCTGAAAGAATAAGAAAGGCAAGAGCAAATTATACATTTTTTTAAAATGCTTTTGGTAGGCATGGTGGTACACACCTATAATCCTAGTTACTCAGGAGGCTAACACAAGAGGATTGCAAATTCAAGGTCAGCTTGGGCAACTTAAGGAGACCCTGACTTAAAATAAAAATTTTAAAGGAGGGAGAGGGGTCTACTTCGTGGTACACTGCGTTTTTACAATGCATGAAGTCTTAGGTTCAATCTTGAGAAATTTTTTTTAAAATGCTTACAAGGACACCTAGAACTTTCTAGCTGAACTACATAGCAAAACCTTGTCTCAAAAAAATAGACTTGAGACTAGTAAATTAGTCAGTTACAAAGTAAACATTAAACACACAAGTATATGCAAGCTACTTTCCTAATAACACAAAATGTTACAGAAAAGTAAAAGTCCCACTTGAGTTTCAACAAAGATTAAAAATGAAAACACAGACACAAACACCAAACACACAGGAATAAATATAAAACAAATGAAAGATCTAAACAGAGAACTAAAGAAATATGGAGAAATTTGTTCTTAGATGAAAAGTTTCTTTAAAATTAGAAATTTTTCTTTGTTCAATGGCCATAAGCAAAAGTAAATGACAAAGCCCGGCGTGGTGGCGCATGCCTTTAATCCCAGCACTCAGGATCCTGAGGTAGGTGGAGCGTTGTGAGTTCGAGGCCAGCCTGAGCTACAACGCGAGCACAAAGCCGGCCTGAGTTACATAGTGCGACCCTGCCTCAAAAACCTAGGGCTGGGAGTTTGGCTCAGTGGCTTAAGCACCTGTCTGGCAGGCGTGAGGCTGAGTTTGATCCCTGGTGCCGCAAAAAAAAAAAAAAAAAAAAGTAAATGACAAATAATAGGCTGTATGAAATAGTGAAAAATTAATAACCATTATGTTCAAAGAGCACTTACTAATCAATTTATTTTATTTTATTTTATTTTATTTTATTTATTTTGATACCTGGGATTGAGCTCACAACCTCAGTGGCACTTAGGCCACTGAGCTAAATCCCCGGTCCTATTTTTTGAGACAGGGTCTCACTATGCAGTTCAGGCTGGCCTTCAATTCACCTTGTAGCCCAGGCGGTTTTGAACTCACAACCATCCTCCTGCCTCAGCCTCCTGACTGCTGGGATTAAAGGCGTGCACCACCATACCTGGCTACTAATCAATTTTTAAATTAGATAAAAAGAAAAAGAAAAAATCCCAAATGGCTAGTGAAAATATAAAAAGACATAAAACTTCACTTGAAAAGTCAAGTAAGTACAAATTAAAACTGGATAACTTTTATGGACGGGTTAGAAAAAATTTAAGAGCATAAAAATTCCCAGTTTGGTAAAGGTACAGGGTTGCAATATCCCCTTGTAAATTGGTACCATTCTTTAGAAAGGCAATTTTTAAATACTTTTCACAATTTTAAATGCATATTCCCTTCAATCTAGCATTTTCAATTACAAGAATTTATAAGATAAAAATATAGACACATAGTTCTATACAAGAATGTTCATTGCAAATATCATTTGTATAAAAACTGAAGGTGATCTAACTATTCATCAATTGGTTAACTGAACTGATTTAAGAAAATCTGATTTAACTATGTGTGAGCTCTGTAAATTCTAACATTGGAGAGTATCCATCTTAGGTTGTTGCAAGAAAAAGGTTTATAGAACATGTATGTTCTGTTAAGTTCAAAAAAAACCCAATGTGCAATATATATACATATGTGTGTGTGTTTATGTGTACATGGAAAAAGTCTAGAAAAAGACATATTAAAATATTACTCTAGGGAAACAGGAAATAGGAAAGAGGAAGAGAGAAAGACTAATTTTAACTTTACATATTTCTGAGTTTGACTTCTTCAATAAGCATGTACTACTTCTGTAATCTAAACAAGAAAAAATGTAATATGATCTTGTAAATCCTTTTCAGAAATTCAGTAATTATTTTATGAACCCATAAACAATCATCTAAATTATCTTTCGTTATAGTAAATTTGCTAAAATGAATCTCAATTTATTATCAAATTAATTTACTAAACAAAAAATTAAAAGAACACTAAATCATAAAATGTTTAAACTGTTAAGGTGGTATTTGCTTGTATACTATTAGAAGAATCTTAACCAAACTTTCTCACTGATACATAAAAACATAAAAATTACATGTATTAATAAGGTGTAGTTAGCTGAGGCTTAGTGGCACATGTCTGAAATCCCAGCTGAGCCAGGACAGGAGGATCATTAAGTCCAAGTCCAACCCAAGCAATTTAGCAAGACTCTGTCTCAATTCAAAAAATATAAAAAGGAAAAAGGGTTGAAGACACAGCTTCGTGGTAGAACACTTGGTCAGCCCTGGGTCCAATTTCCAGTACGAAAAAAAATGGATACAATTAGAAGAATCTGAATTTAAATAATTATTTAATAGGTTGAGATCTAATTTATTTTAAAATGCATTATACTTCTAGGAAACTTGCTTCACTATTACTTGATGATTAGCAATGAAAAACAAGGAACAGTAATTTCTATCTTTGGGCTTAGAATTCCTCAGAGACTTTTCTGGTTGGGTCATATCTAATGGGTTTCCTATACACACAGAATGGAACACCTGTTACAGGAGAAAACAACTTTCACAACAAAGATGTTATTTGTATTTTTGTTTGCATCAGGGAAATCAAAGGAAAATACATTAAGAGTACCTACTAATTCAGAATGTGTGACGTCTTGAATAAGGGTCAAGGAGATTTTTTATTTTTTGGTGGGGGGATTGTTTGTTTAGTTTTGGTTTTTTTGAGACAGGGTCTCATTATGTAGTTCAGGCTGGCCATGAACTTGCTATGTAGCCCAGGCTGGCTTCAAACTTACAAAGATCCTCCTGTCTCACCTCCCGAGCGCTGGGATTACAGGTGTGCACCACCATGCCAGGCTGTATTTTTATTAACGTGTATTAACTGTACATATTAATGAAGTTCAATGTGACATTTCAATATATGCATATAGAATGCATTTATCAAATACAACTTCCCTTTTTCTACCTGCCCTCCCCCCAAAGAAATTTACCTATAGATAAGGCAGATAAATAACACAAACTAGACTTTTAGAGGCCATGTTTTAAATGCATAAGAAAATACTTTTAAAGGACTCCCATATATATTTTAAAAGATCACTAACTAACATGCTAATTACAAATCTGGATTTATCTATTCTTTAAAAGCTACCCCTAATTTTCAAGCTAAAATTTGAATGAACAAAGTATGCTGACCTAATTTATTGTGTGCATTTGAAGGTGATAAAGTTCTACCTGTTTCAAAATATTCTACACTTTCATCAATTCACTAAGAATAGTTAACCAATTCATTGAACATATACCTCATTTCCCATAACTGCAATAACTAGCTTTAGGGTACTGTGACAGAATGAATCCTTTATAAAGTATAAAACACACACACAACTCTTTCATTATATCATGGTCTCATTTGTAAAGCCCTTTCTCCAAATCAGGTAATTTTATTATAATGTGAAAAATAGGTTATATGTCAAGCTACTGATGTGAGTCTTACTAAATTTATGAAGCCTGTGTATTAAAAACGTCACATAAAATCTTCCCAGTATAAATGACTAAACTTTTCTGGTCTGTTAAGGTTTATGCTTGTCATCCCCTTTTCAAGGACTTGACCAAAATCGTATCAAATGGGAAGTGGGCCATAAAATATACTGGAAAAGGAATTCTAAGATAGAAACAATTAAGTTCAAGTCTCTTTCTCACTTACAAACAAGTGATTTGGGACACATTAAATTTCCCTTTGCTGCTTGTTTCCTCATCATTACAACAGGGAGAATGAGGTTGCCTGCATAATTGGAAGTTTAAATGACAGAGTCTAGTGTTAAGGACATGGCTCAGCAACACAGCACCTGCCTGGCAAGTGCAAGGTACTGAGGTTGATTTCTATTACTAAAATAAATTAAATAAATAAATGACAGAGTCTACGAAAACTGATAACTTTTTACAATGCAGGTCTTCTGATTTTATTTAATAATTTCAAATTAAGTTAAGTTGCTTTGTGAAGCATATGAAATTTAAAAAGGGGATTTCCTTAAGCCTTCCTCTTCCAAACTTTCAGTACTATTGTCAGTCTAAAAGCCCAAAAAAGTTATGAATCTTTATGATGAATCTGTGAATGGAATAGCCTATGCAGTGCACCAGTTTCTAGCTATGAATGCTTGTTAACAGTTGTGTAAGACAAAGGCAAATGACTAAGGCGCAACTATCCACACACCCGATGATAAAGTGCAAGATGCTGGGGAGAAGGAAAGGCAAGGGTACTGGGCCTTAAATTCTGTCTAGTTTAAATTTGGCCAATATCTTTCCTAAGACACCATCAGGTAATATTCGCAAAAGAGGAAACTGGCGGGGAAGGAAAGAAAAAAAGAGAACAAGACATAGAGTGAGAGAGAGAAGGAAGAAGAGAAAAACCCCACAGATTCTTAAGAATAATTTAGGGAAGACCTGTCTAAAGGTACAGTCTAATGACAGAACTTTGGTGTGTGGGAAATTTTAAGCAAATTTCTGGAGAACAGCAGTGTGATGAGCTATTCATATATCACCACTAATTTTGTACAATATGATACAAAATGAAAGGTAAAATAACTAAACCAATTTTTAAAAGGCCTAGGCTTATGAGATGGCAAAAATCATTATTAAATACTTTTACAAGTCTAATTGGTAATGAATTCTTTCCTAGCCTCTTCCATACAGCACTCTTCCACCACATGACCTTAAAAGATGTAAAAGTCCTAAGAGTTGTGATTAGGTATGAATTACATAAACTGCTTTTAGAATAGAAATGCTACTATAAATAAATTTTTGAAAATTTCTCTTCATATTGCTCCTGTAATTACTTTGTGAACTAGAAACTACAGTTAATCTTACAGAAGTAGAGAGCAGAACAGTAATTACCAGAGTTGGGAAGGCGAAGGAAAAGAAAAAATGTGGAGAGAAGGGTCAACGGTTACTAAAGTATAGTAAGGTGGGAAGACTAAGTTCTAGTATTCTGTGGCACAACAGGAAGAACATAGGTAACAATAATGTATTTTTCACAACTAGAAGTAAAGATTTTGAATGTGCTTAGTAGAAAGAAATGATAAATGATGGAGATGATGGACATACTAATTATTGATTTGGTCAACACACAACACAAGGTACATGTATTAAAACACCACAATGATATGTTAATTAAAAATAAACTTTTAAAAACCAAATTTAAAGAAAACTGGATAATGAGTGTTTACTGTACAGTTTTTATAAATTTTTTCTGTCTTGAGAAAGGATCTTGCTATGCTGTTCAGGCTGGTGTTGAGCATACTTTGTAGCCCAGGCTGATCTAGAACTCACAACAATCCTCCTGCCTCAGCCTCCCAAGTGCTGGAATTACAGGCGTGCACCACCACACTCAGCTGAGTTTTTATAATTTTAAATAAATAATATTATTTAAAAATTAGACTGGTTAAGAAAAGAACAATTTAAAAACTGAAAAAGATGCACAAAAAAAGAAAGACACATGCACAAAAAAAAGAAAAAACTAGATTGGTAGATTTCCATCAAGGTTGTTATAGTGCAAGAAAGTATTTCTAGGTTCACAGATAAAAGAAACAAGACAATACACTTTGGTCTTGGTAATTTACTTACGGCAGTAAATAAAAATAACATAATTATAATAAACATTAAAATGAGGCAAATACAGAAAATATATATGAAAAGAAAATAAATGGCAGCTGCAGTGGCATACAATTATAATCCCAGGTGGAGAATCAGAAGTTTGAGTCCACCCTGGGCAACTCAATGAGACCTTTCTCAAATAAATAAAAAACAAAAAGGGGTGGGTATATAACATGCTCCATGGGTTCAATCCCCAGTACTTACCACACACACACACACACACACACACACATTTGGACTTCTTGGCCAAAACAGATGAACAAACTCAAGCATGTGCTTTTGCTAATCCTTTAACACAAGAGTAAAAAGACTTGCCAAAAGTGCCTAAAATCTAACAGAAGACAGGCAGGGAGAGTATAAGGAATAACAATTTGAAAGGTGAACAGCAGATAAAGAATGGTAACAGGCTCAGCCAACTTCCAAAAAGCAGAATACTAAATCTGCAGTGGAGAAACTGATATGCCACAATCAGCAAATGTATAAGGAATAAACAGCACCAAGGAATTCTAGAAGGGAACAGGAGAATATGGAAGATTGACTAAAAATCTGCAAAAGATGTAGATCTTTGAGTCTCCTATCCTACAGTATACAGCCAGGTAAATTCCCCTCTCTAACCCTAATAAAATGCCAGAATTTTATTTTCTGGAAATGGTAAAATGAGGGTGTCTGGATTGGGAGTCATGTCAGGGCAGTAGTACTAATTGAGTAGGCACCTAGGTATTTGTACTCCCAACACTTTGGGAAGCAAACAAATCATAAATTTAAGCCAGCCTGGGCAACTTAGTGACTTAACAAGACCCTGTCTCAAAAAAAATAAATAAATAAAAAGGGTTTGGATGTAGTTCAGTGCAGACTCTGGGTTCAATCCCCAGAACTGGGGAAAAAAAAAAAAAAAAAAGAAAGAAAACAAAAAAATGTCAACTGCAACAGCACATTCTAATATTCTCAGAAAGATCATCAAACAAAAATACAATCCTAGTTTTCTAAGATACACATACCCAAAAGAAGAAAAAAACTAAAAATATAGAAAAAGGTCTTGGAAATTAAGAGTTTCCATGAAAAATTCAATAACAAAGTTGGAAAGCACAGTTGAGAAAACGTGTTCAGAGTACATCAGTCCTTTTAGGACAACTGGAAAAGCTAGATAAATAAAAGTCTACTTGAAGGCATAAGAAACTTTAACAAGGCAATGAAGAACAACAGGGCCAAACTCCAGAAGGAAACCAGATACAAGCCTGGCATTTTTGAGCAGATTTTCCCCAAGGGGCATCTGTCATTCAGCAGAAGTGGCTGAGTGTAAGGAAAAATGAAGAAGCCTAAAATGGCTATACTTCGGTTCAGGCTGTGGGCCGCAGGTGATTTCGGTAGTAGGAGTCAGCGAAACTCCAGGGCAGGTGCACCTCTTAGGTGTCATGAAAATGACTTATATAACCAAGGTCGATAAGGGCAAGAAGCCACTATTATGGACAGCCCTATAAATCTGGGCTGGAGGTCCACCCAGCAGAGGACTACCGAGAATATGCAGTAGCTAAGAGCGGTAAGGAGCTGCAAGGGTGGGGTAAGGGCCTGAGGACTGGCACGCAAGTGCGTGCAACTGAGCTGAACTGCTGAGAATAAAGCGTGTTCAGACATTTCCAGGACTCTGTCTCTTCTCTTGGCTGCTGGAATCTTAAGGGAACCTCCCCGGTATGCACCATGACAAGACATTGAGCGCTGCCAAAAATCAAGAGTTCTGCATGTACCAACAAGAGGGAGAATTCTGGTAAGCTGTACACATTTGAATAAGGAAGGATTAAACCCAAGAAGTAAGGGTATATAGGGAACAGAACAGCCATAAAGGTGCTAAAGATGGGCTTCAAATCATTGCAATCTCTGTAATGATATCAAGATGATTTGGAATTCTAATGTTCCCTAGCCAGAACTCAGAAGAAAACAAACATCCTCTAAGGAGGAGGAGAATATTATTCTAGGCTTCAAGTTATCTTTTCATACTCAATGTTCAAGATTTTAAGATATGAAGTATATAAAGAGATAAGAAGTGATTACAGGGCCGGCGATTTAGCTCAGCAGGGTAAGCGCCTGCCTGGCTAGTGCAAGGTTGTGAGTTCGATCCCTGGTACCAAAAAAAAAACAAAAGTGATTACAAATGAGAAATAGAAATATTGACATAGTATCTAGAGAATGGAGTTAGTAGATATGGGCTTTAAATTTTAAGCAATGTTGAGTATATACAGAAAAATAAAATACTATTGAATTGTTTAGCAGAGAATTATTGATACCACAAAAATCAAACAAATAGAAGTTCTGGACGTGAAAAACTAACTGCAACTAAAAGCTCAGTAGACAATTTTAACATATTAAGAGTTGAAAAAATAATCAATGAATTGGAAGACAGTTTAAAAGGTAACAAAATAACTCATGAGAATGAAAACAAATGACACATTAGAGGGAAAAAAGAAATAACAGTATTAGTAATGGTTAATGATCACGGCAGATTCAATGTAAGGCCTAAAATGTATAACTAAAATCTCAAGAGGACAGGAAAGACAAGAGATCAGAAATACATTTGAAGACATATTAAGTGAGAGTTTTCTAAAACAGGTTGAAGTTATCAAGCCAGAATTAAGAAATCTCATCAACTCTAGGCAGGATACATACAAATAAGCTGAGTGAGGCAGCATATACCTGTGATCCTAGCATACTCTGCAAGACTGAGACAGGAGGATAGCAAGTTTGAGCCCAACCTGGGCAACTGGACAACTGGACAACTGAGTGACTTAGCCTGACTCTGTCTCAAAAAATAAAAAAAGCAGGGCCGGAAGTTTGGCTCAGTGGCTTAAGCGTCCATCTGGTAGGCGTGAAGTTTGTGAATTCAATCCCCGGTGCCGCAAAAATAAAAAAATAAAAAAATAAAAAAATTTTTAAAAAGCTTGGTGAGACTTTGGGTTTAATGCCCAGTACTACAAAAGGAGGTGGAGGTACGCCTGGATACTTTTGATGAATTTGCTAAAAAATAAAAATAAAGATGAGATTTTAAATATAACAAGAGGGGAAAAAAAAGAAGATTCTCTTCAAATGAGCCAAATCTCTACCAACTTCTCAACAACAGAATAGAATAAAGAGTAACAGCCAACCTAGAATATGATCACCCAGTGAAAATAATCTTCAAGAATGAAGATGAAATAGACATTTTCATAAGCAATAATTGAGAGAACACCTTGTTGACAGATCAATATTTTAAAAAAACTAAAGTATATTTATCATGCATAAGAAAATAATTCCAGATAAAAACTAAAATGAACAGTAATGTACAGGATAAATATGCAAGTAAATCTAAATGAATACCAACTGACTGTGTAGAATACTGCCTGCATAAATAATAATTTCATGTAGAATTTAAATATCTATAAAGTGATATATAAAAGAAGGGATAAATGGGGTCAAAGTAGTCTAGGTTTCCAGCATTTTCTGCGAAAGCTAAATAACCAGTGTAATTAGATCTTATTAAGTCCAGAATAATTACTAAAGGAACAAAATTAAAACACAGAGCTTCTAAGTAATGACAGGTGAGATAAAACACACACAAACAATCCAAAAAAATGCTTATTATCTCTAATTGTACTCATTACTGTACTGGAGATCCTAGTCAAGGCAATAAGGCCAAAAAAAGAAATAAATCTTACAAAGATTGATCAGTCAGCTGGACATGGTGGCACCTTTATGTAATCTCAGCACTCTGGAAGGCTGAGACAGGAGAATTACCAAATTCAAGCCCAGTCTGGGCAACTTAGTGACTTAGCAAGACCCCATCTCTCATGGTTTGTGTCTAGCTGTTCCCCCAAAGCCTCGTGCAGTCATAGGTGGGGTTTCCAGAGGTGACTGAATATAGAGTATGTGATGTTGGGATTAAGGGTGTTTGATTACTAATTGGTATGGCATAGTTCCAGGTATAAATAATGGGAAGGCCCACCTGGGTGTCAGTGCTACCTGCCCTAAGGGCTTATAGCCTGGATAGAATATAAGGGACAGAAAGAGGGGTGCTGTTGTTGCTTGTGACTTCTTTCCTACTTTACTGCCTTCTGCCCACCATGAACTGTTTCTCCTCTCTGATGCCCCTCTCCCATGCACTCATGGGAGCCAGCCAACTATGAACTAAAACCTCTACAAACTGTGAGCTACAATAAACCTTTCCTGCTTTAACTTTGGGTGTCAGATATTTTGTCTCAGCAATGAGAAAACTGAGACATCATCTCTAAAAAACAAAAAATTTACATGAGGGCAGCGACAGGGTCTGGAAATATAGTTCAATCTCCAGTACTGCAAAAACAACCACAAGCTGGACGTGGTGGCACACGCCTTTAATCCCAGCACTTGGGAGGCTGAGGTAGGAGGAGCATTGTGAGTTCAAGGCTGGCTTGGGCTACAGTGCGAGTGCAAGGCTGGCCTGAGCTACACAGTGCAACCCTGCCTCAAAAAAACCAGGGCTGGGAGTTTGGCTCAGTGGCTTAAGCACCTGTCTGGCAGGCGCGAGGTTGTGAGTTCAATCCCTGGTGCTGAAAAAAAAAAAAACAACCACAACAGGGGCCGGGGATAAAGCTCAGTGGCTCAAGTGCTTGCCTGGTAAGGGCCAGGTCATGAGTTCAATCCCTGGCACCAAAAAATAAATAAATAAATAAATAATAACAAAAAATAGGAGTTCAAAATTAAAAATTCATTCTTCACATCCATATGACCTCTAATTTCACAGGGATAGAAGAGACCTCCATCGGATCAGGCCAGTAACTAATACATCAGGTGTGCACACAATCTAAGAAGCAAGATTCCAGATCAAAACCAGGCAAATTAACTGCCTAGAACAATAAAATAACAACCACAAGAACAAAACACAGAGCTGGGTATGGTGGCACACTCCTGTAACCCCAGGTTTTGGGAAGGCTGAGGCAGGAAGATCAAAGTGAATTTTGAGGCAAACCGGGCATGGTGACACATGCCTTTAATCCCAGCACTCGGGAGGCTGAGGCAGGAGGATCATTGTGAGTTCAAGACCAGCCTGGGCTACAAAGTGAGTTCAGTGCTGGCCTGAATTACATAGTGAGATCCTGTCTCAAAAAATAGGGCCAGGGGTTTAGCTCAGTGGCCTAAGCATCTGTCTGGCAGGTGCGAGGTTGTGAGTTCAATCTCTGGTACTAAAAAAAAAAAAGTGAGTTTGAGGCAGCCTGGGCTACATAGTGAGTTCAAGGCCAGCCTGAACTACATAGCCAGACCCTGTCTCAAAGCACGTTCTAGATTTGCTACATAATACTGATCAACAAAGAATTACTAGCATACGAAGAAATAGAGAGTGATTCATTTTCAAGAAGCCATGAGTCAACTGAAACTAAGTGGACCCAGAAATTTAGCTCAGCAGAAAGAAGTTGCAAAACAACTAAAAAGGAAAAAAAAATCTTAAAAGCAGCTAGAGAATATGTGTTGCATAAAGGGGAACAATACAATAGTAGACTTCATATCAGAAGAACACAAACGACAAAAGACATTGAAATAACATATTCAAAGTGCTGAAAGAAAAATTCTGTCAATCAATGATTATACATCCAGTGAAATTATATGATAAAACTGAAAGAAAAATAATGATATTTCAGAGAAGCAAAAACTGAGAGAATTCATCTCCAGCAGATCTA